>VDFB02274714.1:35206010-35343960 GCA_007258455.2 Sequoia sempervirens | reverse complement strand
CTTATGTTTTATGGAGAATGTATATGCTTGTAGGTATTCAACCCACTTCATGTGCCTTTGGTTCAATTTTTCCTATCCATTCAAGAAACTAAGAGCATGGTTGTCAGTGAATACTATAAACTCACTTGGTAACAAGTAGTTCCTCCATTTCTTTAAAGCTTGGACCATAGCATACAATTCAAGATCATATGAAGAGTACTTTCTTTTGGCTTCATTTAGTTTTTCACTAAAAAATGCAACCGGTCTGCCCTCTTGACTCAAAACAACACCTATTGCTTGATTACTTGCATCACACTCAATAGTAAAGACTTTATTAAAATCAGGAAGAGCAAGAATAGGTTGCTATGATACCTTTTTCTTCAAGTACTCAAACCTTTCATTTGCTTCATTGGTCCATTGGAACTTACCCTTCTTCTCTCCTTTGATTGTATCAATGATGGGGGCACAAATATGGCTGAAACTCTTGATGAACTTCCTGTAGAAGCTTGCTAGGCCATGAAAACTCCTTACATCACCTACTGACTTAGGTGTTGGCCAATTAAGAATAGCCTCAACCTTTGATGGATCCATTTTCAAACTGCCTTGTGAGATAACAAACCCAAGGTAGACCAATTCTTCTTTCATGAACTCACATTTTTGTAAGTTGATCAGCAACTTTTCTTCATGCAACCTTCTTAAAACCTGTCCAAGATGCTCCAAATGCTCCTCCTTGGTCCTACTAAAAACAAGAATGTCATCCAAATAAACCACAACAAATTTTCCAATAAAGGGTTTCAATACCTCATTCATTAGCCTCATAAAGGTACTGGGAGCATTAGATAAACCAAAAGGCATCACCATCCACTCATAAAGACCTTCATTGGTCTTGAAAGCTGTCTTCCATTCATCCCCTTCATGAATCCTAATTTGGTGATACCCACTTTTCAAATCAATCTTTGAAAAGTAGTGAGCTCCTGCTAGACAATCCATAAGATCCTCCATCCTTGGCATAGGAAACCTATATCTGATGGTTATCCTATTTATGGCTCTTGAATCAGTACATAATCTCCATTTACCATCCTTTCTTGGAGCTAGTACAGTTGGAACAGCACAAGGGCTTAAACTCTTCCTCACTAGGCCCTTATCCAACAACTCTTGCACTTGCTTTGCTATCTCTTCATTTTGGGCTGGTGTCATCTTGTAGGCAGCCTTATTGGGAAATGTAGCACCTGGTATCAGGTCATATGGTGGTTGATATCTCTGATTGGAGGCAGGGAACTAGGCAATTCATCCACTACAATCTCCTTGTATTTCTCCAACAAAGTTTGGACTTCACTAGGTATGGGTTTCTCTTTGTTTGAGGACAAAACAGACCTGCATTTTGGCTTAACAACCAAGGAAAACCCTAGACCTCCCTCTTCCTTTAAGGTCTACAAAAATTCTTTCTCACCTACCACCATGATGTTAGACTCAAGTTGTTTATCTACTCCTTCATCCGGTAAAGGTCTCATAGTGAAAGTGTGTCCATCTTTTGTTATTGTATAAGTATTCTTCTCTCCATCATGTTGGGCTTTCCTATCATACTGCCAAGGGCGTCCTAAGAGCAAATGACAAGCATCCATGGGTGTGACATCACACAAAATTCTGTCCTTATACTCCCCAATCTGAAATTCTACCCAACATTGTTCATTAACAAGCACTTGTTGGCCCTTATTCAACCAAGACACCTTATATGGGGTAGGATGAGGAATTTTTTTTAGTTTTAACTTCTCAACCATTTCAAGAGACACTAAATTATCAGTGGAACCAGAGTCTACAATTACCTTACATACCTTACCATGAGATTTGCATGAAGTCCTAAACAAGGACTTTCTTTGTGGTGGCTCCTTGGCACTTGGCACCTTGAGAAGTGTTCTTCTCATCATCAAACTCTCTCCAAATTCAGGATCAGCAGGCCTAGAAGGTGAATTTACACTTTGTGCATCCTCCTCTTGCACCAATTGGTTCCTCCTATCTGCACCTTGAGAGGTTGAAGCTTGCTTTTTAGGACACTTGAAAGATGGGTGTCCAAACTGGTTACATGTGTAGCACCTTCCAGAGAATGAACCAGAACTTCTACCATTAAATCTGCCTCTTCCATTAGACCTCCTACCTCTAAATCCTCCTCTTGATTCTTGGCTTTGTTCCTCTCTTCCACTTGACTCCCCTTGTTGCCTTTGTGATTGGTTTCTACCACCAAAATTGCCTCTTCCCTTGAAATTTCTGCCTCTTCCTCTTCCTTGTTGCTCTTGCTTTCTTTTTAACTTCTCCTCTACCTTGCATGCTATTTGGAAGCACTCTTCTACTGTTTTAGGAGTCACAAGACTCATCTCATCTTGGATTGCAAACCTTAGGCCATTCAAGTATCTAGCCACTTTCTCATTGTCATTCTCTACATGACCACACCTCATACTAAGTTTGTGAAACTCCTCAGTATAGGTTGCTACATCCATATCCTTTTGCTTTAGGCTTTGTAGTTTCCTAAACACTTGCACTTCATAATCTGCTGGTAAAAATTGTGCCTTCAATCTGCTCACCATTCTGTCCCATGAAGTAATCATGTTCTTGCCTTCTTTCACTCTTTCTCCTTGGTGATAATTCCACCAAGTCAAGGCAGCCCCATTCAATTTAGTCTTAGCAAACTTAACTTTCTTATTTTCTGCCATTTCCTTGTACTCAAAATAGTTTTTTAAGGCATCCACCCATTCCAATAATGCCTCTGCATTCATCTTTCCCCCATACATTGGTATGTCAATCTTCACATCAGATGATTCTGCTCTTATGGATTGCAAGGCACCAATGAACCTATTTTCCTGAGGGTCCAACCTTTTTTCTTGTGAAGGGATTTCACCTCCTTCCTCCACTTCATCCTCGGAGGTACTGTCCTCATCAGTAACCCCTCTCTTCTTCTCTAAGGCCTCTATCCTATCTCTCATGGCCTTCATTTCCCTTGCAACTGTAGACCCACCTTTTGCACCTTTTGGAGGCATTGTTTTCTTCAAGCACCTCAACACACAATTCTTCTTTACTCTTCCACAATCAATCCTTGCTCTGATACCACTCTGATGTAGAGTGAGCAGGGAAGTTCACCAATCTCAGATGGCAAAGGTTCTTTAATGAGTGCTTCTGTCAAACACTCTTATCAACACACCCACAAATGACAGACTTTGTATAAAGAAAAATCAACTCACCAAGAGCCTTTGAATCTCAGACCTTTGAGGGACTTGAAAATTATCTCAAAAATGTTCTATCAGACCACAATCGAACACCATAGCTATTATTAGCACTTAGGAAGCCCCATGAGTTCATTCCTTAACTAGTAGACCTCTTTAAACCCAATTGCTTGTAGCACTTCCTGGTAGGACAGTCCAATTAATTATCACCCACAAACCTATATCTGATGTAAAATACCATTTTTAGGCAAGTATAATATGCCTCTACAAGGCCACAAAATCTCACTTCTTGACAGTGATTAGAAAAGCAACCATGGACCAACCTATTGATGTCCTCAAGAGGCCTAATTGAGTGCACTCGACTGGTTTTTGGTTACCTAGGCTCACCCCTTCTCCCCAAAGCCTTTTTCCAAACTCCTACAAGCTACTTACAACCATTTCAATCATTCCGAAGTGCCACCTTGAAGAAAAAATCTCTCAAACAAGCAAAACTCAGATTTTTGCTTTACAAGCTAGGCCTGTCACATGAAGATGCCAGGCCTAGATCAGTTTGCAACTTTCCAAAAACATTTGGCCATTCTCCAAAACCTTTAAGAAATGAAAATATACAGAAATACCTTCCATCCCACAATAAATTAGCAACTATACACCATGGGAGTGGAAGATAGAACCATTTTTTTGACCAAACCCTAGTTTTGAGGGTTTTTTGACCTACTACTGCTAAAACAAAGATATCTCCACTTATACTAGATGAAAATTCACCAAACAAATTTCAAATGAAATCTGACACTCTCCTCTTTCCAACCATAATAGGCTTGAGCTTTTATAGATCGTACAAAGGTCATACCACGTGTTTTAGTAGCAAATTTACACATAGAAATTTCCAGAAAACAACCACTTTTTTATTAGAACTTCAAAAAAAATGATTCAACAGCCATTCCTCGACCATGAGAGGCTTATTTCACATCCAATAACCCTTCCCAATGTCCTCCAACTGTCATTTGAGTTAGGTGGATGTTGGAAACCATCTTTTTTAACCAAATAGACCCCTAATTACCTAGTTAAGGCAATTGATTACAACTTCAGAAAAGCCTAAGTGAAATGAGGCTTCAAAAATGAAATAAAACGTATAAAAGAAACCAAAAACACTAAACATGTCAAGGAAACTCCCCTCAAGGACTTGGATACATCAAGGAACTTTAATTCTTTAGTTTGCCTGGATGAACCAAGCTTACATGGTGAGGAAGGAGACCTTGTTCTCACAACAAAACTTGACTCCAAACTAAAACTTGTTACAAGAAATGAAAGATGGTTCTTGGAACCTTATTACATCTCAAACTTCTTCACAACAAACAAAGAAAACAAACAATGCATCTAGGAGGCATGAGGAACCCAAGGTGCTCCTGCACCAAAATCCCATAGTCCAACCCATCCGACTTACTAAATGACACGACAAATCATGACTTTGAGTCCTTCACCCCTTATTTTGACAACGAATATGAACAGAGTGAAGGGGAATATTGGATAGAGTCCTGTAGGTTGGATGATGATAATTCATCTACAACATCTGAATCAATTTGCATGCTTTACATCCTCGTATCAATTCACCAACTCTGACGATGGCATTTCCCTAGTTTATCCTCAACTAGTTGATTGGGACCAACAAGGCCCGCCTGTCTTGGACACTTTTCAGAATGATGAGGCAATTGTAGAGTTTATGGGATTACGTGAGGGCATACCCAGTGGTGATCACAAGGCAGCATTCACCATTGATCTATATTGTGTGGCCTACTTCAGCGAGACTACTCTATCCTCCAGTCACAAAATTAAAAACAAAAACAAAATAAAAAATGAAACATCTTTAGGTGAAAAATGATAGGCACCTTCTGAAGAAAAAAAAGGATGTATTTGTGGGTAAAAACCTCTATGAGGTGCTTAAATATGGAGGACTATACTTTCTTCCTATAACACAAGAGAAATTAGCTATGCTCATAGAAGACACCATAGAAGAAAACATGTCAACTACAGAAGATCCCAAAATGGTCCTCTTTGTTGCATCCTTGATTGAGGAAGAGAGACTGACATTTCACAAATTCTTTGTAGAATGTAAAGTCAACTTCATATTGTCCTATGCTGACATGCCAGGATTAGATCCAAAACTAGTTCTACACCATCTGCCACTATTGCCTAATGCCAAACTAGTTAAACAGAAGTTACACAAAATGCATCCTCAGGTCGCTTTATTGGTCAAGGTTGAGTTGAAGAAACTTCTAGATGTTGTATTCATACAGTCTATTGATTATGTTGAATGGATATCTAACCTAGTGCCAGTAACAAAGAAAAATGGGATGATACACGTCTACATAGATTTTAGAGACCTAAATAGGGCATGCCCAAAAGATGACTTTCCTTTACCAAATATTGATATCATGGTTGACCTCACAACAGGATATGAGATGTTATCTCTCATGGATGGTTTCTCTGGCTATAATAAAATTCTTATTTCCCCCGAAGACCAACACAAAACAACATTCACCTGCCCTTGGGGTACACACTGTTGGAATGTTATGCCATTTGGTCTTAAAAATGTAGGTTCCACATATTAGAGGGTTATGACCAAAATATTTCATGACATGATGCATAAAATAATGGAAGATTATGTAGATGACCTCTTGGCTAAATCAATAATAAGAAAATATCATTTGAAGGCACATTAGACACAATTTTCAAGAGACTAGAAGAATACAAAGTCCAACTGAATCCTAAGAAATGTGTCTTCGGTATAACATCAGGTAAACTCTTGGGATACATAGTTTCTCATAGAGGCATTGAGATCAATCTAGAAAAAATCAAAGCTATCATCGACATGCCTCCTCCCAGAGGAATAAGCGAACTCAGGATGCTACAAGGTATGCTACAGTCTATTCGGTCCTTCATAGTCCAATTGGCCTATAAATGCTAGCCATTCCAATATCATTTGTGCAAAGGTATCCCCTTTGTGTAGATAGATAAATGCCAAGAAGCCTTTCAACAAATAAAAGACTACCTATTGTCACCTCCAGTCCTTATGCCTCCCATTCAAGGAAAGTATTTGATACTATATATCTCTTCCACTACTTCAACACTGGGGGCATTACTAGTGCAAAACAACCACGAAGAAAAAGAAAGGGTTATATATTACATCAGTCAGACATTGGTCAGGTACAAACTAAACTACACATCAATTGAACGAGCTTGTATCGCCATGGTCTTTGCAACTCAAAAGTTAAGGCACTATATGTTAATCCATTAGACACAACTAGTAGCAAAGATTGACTCCCTCAAATATTTGTTAAGTCGAACAACATTAATAGGATGTATGGAAAAATGGGTCATGATTCTGAGTGAATATGATATTCAATATGTAGAAAGAAAGGCAATAAAAGGACAAGTCATAGCAGACTAGCTGGTGGATGCACCTTTACAAACTGATCACTCATTAGTGGTAGATTTTCTAGATGAGTCGATATTCCATACAGAACCTCAATCACCTTAGAGACTCTACTTTGATGGATCCCACACTAATCATGGCTCAAGGGCAGGAATCCTATTCATCACCCCTCAAGGAGACTCCATTCCTAAGTCTTTTTGCATTGCTTTCCCAATGCGAACAATGTGGCAAAATACGAGGCACTAGTTACAAGACTTAGAATGGCAATCAAATGGAAAATCAGAACACTGTATGTCTATGGGGATTCTTAGTTAGTCATCAACCAAGTTAATGATGACTGACACAAAAGATGAGAAGATGATGCCCTACAAATGAATGGTTGACAATTTTAAAACGTACTTCCACATTGTAAATTTTGAACAAGTTCCCAGAGCACAGAACAAAGTGGCAAATGCAATGGCTACAATAGGCTCTCTTCTCGACATTCCAAGCAACATGCCTCAGTTGGAATTCCTAATAGAACAATTGTTAGTCCCCGCCTATGACATTCTGGAGTCAAAAATGGTTTGGAAACTTGTTGGTCCCAACTCTCCTTGGTACCAAGACATTTATGACTACCTTAAGTCCCAAACCCTTCCACCCAACCTGTCCAATAACTAGAGGAAGTCCTTCATCCAAAAAGCCGCAAGATATGCCATTGTTAGTGACACCCTTTATCGCCATAGCTTTGATGACACCCTCCTTAGATGTCTCGACACCAACGAAGCACATACAAACTTACGTGAAGTACATGAGGGTATATCTAGGTCTCATTCAAGTGGTCCTACTCTAGCTAAGAAGATAACGAGACTTGGGTACTACTAGCCAACCATTGAAAAGGATGCACTAGAATGTCAGGATTTGTCGCCAATGCCAGATTCACAGTGATTTGATCTACTCTCCAGTGCAGGAACTTCGATCGATCACTTCTCCTTGGCCCTTTTCTCAATGGGGACTCGACCTTGTGGGTAAGATTCATCCCACCTTGTGAAATGGCTACAAATTCATTATCATCGCCACTGAGTATTTCACGAAGTCGATCGAAGCCATCCCTTTAACATACATAACTAGCAAACAAATATCCAAATTCATTCTTAACTACATCATTTTTTGGTATGGCCTTCCACAATCCATCATCACTAACAACAAACGTTTGTTTAAAAACCAATATGTTTATGAGTTATGTGAGCGATTTCACATCCAACACCATTTTTCATCTCCCTATTACCCACAAAGAAATGGTCAAGCTGAGGCATCAAATAAAATAGTTGTTAAAATCCTCAAAAAGAATGTCAATGATGCTAGTCATGACTGGCATATTCAACTCAACCCTGCTCTGTGGGCTTATCACACTGGCATTCACACACCCACAGGGGCCACTCCATTTGCCCTGGTCTTTGGAATTAAGGCCATCTTGCCCATCGAGGTTGAAATTCCTTCCCTACAATTCTCCCTAAAGGGTTTAACTAATGATGAGGATAGACAGTCGTGTGTACATGAGCTGGAATTGTTAGAGGAAAGAAGACAAAATTCCCTGAACCATCTACAAGTGTATTAGAACTGTCTTTGTCGCAATTACAATAAGAAAGTCATGGTCAGGAAGTTTGACATTGGTGACTTAGTCCTCATGTAGAACCCTAAGAACTAGGTAGACAGAGAAAAGTCGGTCAAGTTTGAACCAAACTGGTTGGGTCCTTATGTCATCACATCTTCTTTTGGTTTTGGAGTGTATCAACTAGCTACTTTAGATGGAGAACAACTGACAAAGCCTATCAATAGTTTATGTATATACATAAAATTGGTCATGTTTGATTAATCCTGGCATTTAATTAAATATTTATTATATAATTAATTTTTCTAAAGTCTTCTACATATAATTAAATTTAATTAATTTAATTATATTGTTCATTCATTTCATTCTTTTGTCATAATTAAATAAATTGACTTTTATTTAATTATTTCGCATTCATATGTCCACTTGATTAATTAAATAAATACACTTTATTTATTTTAATTAATTATCACTTTTGAATTTAATTAAGTCTTTTTGATTTAATTAAATTTAAATATTTATTTTCAAATCATTTCAAATATTTCTTCTACTTAATTAAATATCTTATTTAATTAATTTCATTTACATACTATTTCTAAAAAAGTTTAATTAAATTAAATATCTTCCATATCTTTCCAAAATCATAATTAAATATTTTATTTAATTATGAAATCTTCCATTATTCTTCAAATCTAGGGTAAATATTCTATTTTTAAGAAGAATCTCTATGTCACCCAAAAATAAATAATTGAATTTAATAATTCATTATTTATCTTCTTCAAAATCTTTCCATAATCTCACAAAAATATTATTTTTTTACAATTCATCTTTATCATCTTATCTTACCTCTTTTACAGAAAAGAAAACAAATCATGCTTTCTATTTTCTTCTATTTTTCTTCAATCTTATCCATCTTCAACCGTTCGATCTGCCAGGAATTTTCACAATCGTTGATCATATCAGCGAATCAAAAGCTTTCAAAAACTCTATAAATAGCACTGCAAATCCAAGTAATGTTTATGACAAAAGTTTTCGAAAACTCTATAAATAGCACTACAAATCCAAGTAATGTTTACGATATACACAATACACAAACAGACAATAGAGGAATTAGAGATTAATTGCATTTCTACCATTGCCATTTTAGTTTATTCATAGCATTATGATAATCTTTCATCTTAGCGATCGCGATTAGCATTAGAATAATCATTTCTTAGCATTAGCAATTACATGCATTTCATATTCAATCTCGTTCTCTAGGAAGACTGTTCGTTGAGCCTAGCATACAATCTGAGAGCCAGCTAGAATCAATGAAAATATTGGAGATAGAGGACAATAGGATGACATCGATAACAGGATACTGAGTTTGCAATCTTTATTATTTTAATATTCTGTTTCTGATATAATGTCTTATTGGTGTGATTGATTCAATTTATTTTTATATATTTAATGCTCACAAAATTGACCACACATTATTGGTGCCCACTGTGGGGCCTTGCCCCATTTTTTACATTTATCTATAGGTTTTCTGACAGGATTTCGCATTCTGGAATTCAGATTTTTGGAAATTTTTTATGTTTTAGCGCATATGATGATTTCTGATGCGCATATACATCTTTTAAAAGCACATCTTTGGTTTATTTTGGTGCTCTTACAGATACTTCGGCGCATCCAGGCACTGTTTTGACACATCCAAGAACTATTTCAATGCATTTACGGAACAAAATGGCACATATATCCTATTGAGTTTGTTAGAAATTTCTAAAAACAAAAAAAAATTAGCTACATTTTAATTTTAGCACATTTAGGAGTTTTTGTAGTGCATTTAGAATTTTCAATAGCACATATAGATTATGTTTTAATGCATTTATTTGTTATTGTAGCACATATAGATGATCTTTTAGTGCATACATGATTGTAACTAAACAGGTTTCAGAGTTTGACGCCCCCGTAGACAGAACCTATTCTAGCTTTAAAAGAACCAATCTAGGATAGTCACATCTAGTTTTAAAAATCAGCAACCCCAGGATAGACATGAATTAAAATGAAGCAATCTAGGATATTTACCACACATTGATCTTGCAGTTAAAATGAATCCCATGTTTTTTGTGAAGCAACATCTTCACATAGTTTAGATCATTGTGATTTGGGTTTAAAAAGAACATTGTCTACTATGATTGTGGCAATAGGTCTATGCTCTCCCCTTAACTGGGTGACCAGAATACAAGACTTTCCTTTTACATTCATGCAATTTTATTGCTTTATTACATCTTGTAGAGAGCCTGCTCTTGTGGGAAAAAATATTCACCCAAGATGAACGACTTAATTGGGTTCAAGTCAAAGCCAAACTATTCCATCCAACTATAAAATTTAAAGAAAATCAGGGGAAACCCTCTTTTTCTAGTAGTGTGCAAGATAACCATCCCCAAAGCCTTTGTTCTAAAGGTTGGGAGGTCTCTTGGGGGAGTTTATTATTACCGCACCAAATGAAAACCCTTACTATGAACCTAGTGTACTAGCCAACCGTGTTAGTATCCAAAAATCCTAATAATTACAGTGCAAGCAGAGGGAAGAATCTTCCCCAAAGATACTCACCATATAACTACTAAGGACCATTTGCTTAGGGGATTCAATATCCACTTTTGTTACTTTGAGTATGCGCCTAGAAAAGACAAAAACATGGGCGCCCCTTCGGGGGTGACACGGTTGTGTGAGTCAAAGTAGTTCTAAGATGTTGGCTGTGATTATTATGATGACCTACTTGAGTACTAAGAGTGAGTTTGTTTGAATTGTTTATCATGTCCAAAACCTATGAAAACACTTTTTCAAAAAAAAAATTGAGCATACACTTGATGTTTAGTATAGGGATTAAGAACAACTATTTTCAGAGTATTTGTTGTGTTTTCAATCACAATAATTCAAATAAAAGATCATATGAAATGAACATGTCAAATTTTAGCTGAAACTGCTCACAAACTATTTGGAAAGATTACCTTGGAAAAAAAAAATTAGTGCATCTAGGCTATATTCTCATGCATATGAGGTCTATTCTAGTGCATTCACTTATTAGTTCAACACTTTTAGGGTTTGTTCTAGTTCATTGAGTACTTTAGCACATTCACTACTTGTTCTGAGAAAAAAACTTTTGGTCACTGTCATAATATTTTTCTGCAATGCATATAGGACATAGAGTAGTGCATCTAGGACATATTGAAGTGCATTTGACCATTTCTCTAGTGCATATCCTTGTTTTTGAAGTACATATAGACAACAAAAAAGTGCATCTGTCAATTTTCTTGAGTTATTATTTTTGATAGATTTGAGTTTATAGCATTCATAGTCCAATAGCATATTAACATTTTATTTCATGCTTAGGGAGTGGAAATCTACCAAGTTTGTCAAGAATTCAATTGCCAATAGAATCAGGAAACCCAAGAAACCTCTAGGGTATAAGAAAACCTTACAACAAAGGAAGTTTTTATACAAGAGTCGAAACATATTACTTCATTATCGCAAATTTCTCCATAGGTACCAAGATTTTGTCTAGGGATTTACTGACGAATATGTTGTAGACCCTCTAGATTCACAAGCCTAGTTTCAAAGAAGAGCCCTCTCACAATGACACAATCACAATCAGCCTCTTGAATATTCGACACATCCTAGTCAAATACTTCAATGAATTGGAACAGACTATTTGATATACAAATCATTCTTCGACAACAAAGATCAAATCTTACAAGTGCATCTTTTACCATAAACTTCTAAATTCTTGGTTCAACTTCTCACAATAGGATTCTCACATCATCTATCATTGGAAGCCACAACCTTGAATTAGGAACATAGTTTTGATCATATCATAAGATTCTCATCTTATCAGATTAAAACATCATCATTGATTGCACTCATCAAAATATGATCTAAGTTTAGGAGAACATCTTGAAATCATATGTTCATTTTTACAAGATCACAATACAAAAAATTGAAGAAAGATATTCAACAAGAAGATCATACATCAACAACTCAAGAAGAAGAAGAAAATAGTGATCCCCTTTATAAAGTAAGTAGAAATCCCATTTTTGAAGACAACATGATTGAAGGAGCAAAGGATCTGTTTACTTCTGACAAAGATATGAGAAAAAACTTTGAGGATAGTGAGGATGAACAAGAAGAAGAACGTCACCTTAAAGAAGTTGAGCAAGATCCTAAATTTCTCAGAGCAATAGAAAATCTCATAGCACATGAAAAAAAAAAATATTTCCTATTTTAGGCTGAAAAAGGAGCTAAATTACCTCATGATTTTGATACTATGAACATAAAGAGTAATCCTGATGAAACACCTTTATCTGATTTTGGTGCCTTGACTAAAATTGTTAAAACATTAGAAGAGAATTTTAAAGATTTACAAGGTGGAGCCACAACAAAGACATACACTCTTGATGATATATGTCCATATCCCTTTGATCGACGTCTCAACATGATCCTATTTCCTAAGCATTGTGAAATCCCAAAGTTTGATCGTTATAATGGGAAATCATATCCAATTGACCATATTAGAGACTTCTAAAACATGACTTTAGAATTTTCTCATGTGAGGATACATACTTAATGTGTTTGTTTCCATGAAGTCTTCGAGGCCAGTCTATGGAATGGTTATCAAAAATCACACTACCTATCAAAACATTTGAGGAATTGATCAACGAGTTTATCTTACAATATTCCTATAACATACAATACCAGATAACCATGATTGATCTATGCAAGGCTAAGCAAAAAACTGGTGAACCATTCATCACATTTCTTCAGAGATGGAGAAGATTATTCGCTAGATATCCACGACATGTTCCTGAGAAGGAAAAGATCACTACATTCATAAACAACTTGAATCAAGAGATGAGGTATTGCATAAATCTTCATTGTCCTCCCTCTTTTTAGAAATTGATAGAAAATGCAATCACAATTGAAAATGCATTGGTCCAGAGGGGGATAATTAAACTTGATAGAGACAATCCTAGCTCCTCTAATCACCCCAATGACAAATCTAAGTTTTGGACTCGCAACAAGAATATGGTGAATGATGGTGTTGTAGATGCACATCATGTCTCATCTAAGCCAGTTGTTCTTAGTGTTCCTCGCAACAACAATTATAACAATGGAAACTCTGTTACGAATCAAGGAAACAATCCTCCTCCGAGGAATAACCAAAATCCAACTTTTTTTCCAAATCAAAGTAATACCAATAATCAAGGATATCATGGAAACAACAATAACAATGCCTTAGGAAATACATCAAACACGAATCCACATCGACCTTCATTTTTCTCCAACATAAGAAATTTTACTCCATTGAGACAATTTTTAGAATCTTCCCTTAAAGATTTGATGGCCAAGAATTTTATTACACTACCACCTCAACGTAACTTCGAACCTACTATGAAGCCACCATCATGGAATGATGTGTACTATTGTGAATATCATAGATGTAGAGGCCATCGTACAAATAATTGCCAAGCCTTGAAGAATGCTATTCAAGAATTAATCGACAAAGACATTGTCACAATAGAAGGGAACCAACAATCAAACGAAGACCACCAGGCATTTTGAAATCCTTTGCCCAACTATCAAAAGGGTGAGTCTTTTGGGAAAAACATGAATCATATCGATGAGCATATAATCAATTATATCTACACTGATGACGAGTGAGTTAATGCTATAAAAGTCAAAGAGAAAACATAATATGGAGAAGTTAACATAACAACAAGGGCACAAGCTAAGGTTGTCCTAAAAGGTGCTCCCTCCAAATCCATAGTTCCCTTGCCTCAACATCAATATGATTTAATCAATCAACTTGGAAAAGCTTCTGCTTAGATTTCTATTTTGGAACTTTTGAAGATTTCCCCAGCACATAAAGAAATTCTAGAAAAAGCCCTCATTGAAACAACTATATCTAATGATCTAGATGTGGATCAATTTCAAGCCATGGTAGGACATTTTTCCTCACCTACATTCCTTTCATTTTCTAAAGAAGATGATGTTTCCATGACTCATCCCCATAACTCGTCACTGTACTTAGAAGTCATGATCCACAAGTTTCATGTCAAACGTGTACTAAAAGATGGAGGTGCTAGTTGGAACATATGTACCATGGAATTAATTTGAGCTTTAGGATTTTTTGAAGATTCTATTGATCCTAGAAGAAAGATTACTATTAAATCCTATGATGATGAGGAAAGAGCATCAAAAGGTTTAATCATGTTACCAATCAAAGTGGGACCTGTTATCAAGAATACTTTCTGTCAAGTATTAAATCAGGATCTCACATACAACATCTTGTTGGGTCATCCTTGGATCCACAAAATGCAAGCTGCATCATCTACATATCATCAATTCCTTGAATTTCCTTATGACGAACATGAAATCACGATACCAACTGACAATTCTCATAATCAAACTTGTGCTAACATCAAAGCTAGTCAAGACACTTTGGTTCCTAACAATCAATAAGCACCTGCTAATACTTCTCCAAAAGTTGATACACAAATCAGTCAAGTAACCAAAAGCTTTGACAAGCAACTACAATTCAAGGATAATGGAGTAGGAGAATATTCCCTCTGTCTAGCTAATTTTCCTACGTCACCTTGGTCACATGGACAACCTTCTATCATGCAACATCAGATATTTGTACCATCAACATCAACACAATCACTGACAAAACCAATCACAAAGTTCAATGGACAATTTATCAAGGAGAAATTCCTGATGGAAGATCTTGAGGATAGAAAAATGCTAAAATGGCTCTATAAAGATGAAGATGAAGATGATACAGTTCTAAATGTCAAGTTACCAACTGATAAATATGGTAAGGGATATTCAATCATGCAAAAGATGGGCTATGAGGGTAATGGTCCTATCAAAAAATGGAAAGGAGTAGTTGAGCCTATTGATCCTCTAGGACTAACTGCAAAAGATAAAATAGGACTAGGCTATGATAGTACCTCAAAAGAAACAACATCCAAATAGTCACATGATACTGTCCCTGCATTTCAAGAAAGTTCTAATATAAGAGAGGCATGTTTGACAGCCATTTAGAATTTCATCGATAATAACTCTGATACGGACTCTGGAGAATATGAAAGGGATACTATTCACAATGATGAGTTATGGAGGGACAAATAGGTTGACATAATACAGAAGTATACACCTCCTCTAATCAAAGGAGAAGGTTTAGGGACCCAACCACATGAATCTAAACTACAACGCGACTATGATTCTAGTGATACGGAGTCAAATCTAATCGAGCAAGACTATCATGAGGACAATACCATTATTGACCTATCTCATACCTCGGATCCTACGAACACCTCCATTATGACTTTAACCATAGCCGATTTCACACAGCCTAACGACCCACTACCACTAATACATCCTAATCTCATTGATTGGGATCCATCTAAACCTCTTGATATACCTATGTTCCCAAATGACGAATCTATCATAAACTTTCTTTCTGCGGATAAAGTAAATGATTGTTCCACTGGCAATTTTCAGCATAAATTCCTTAATCAAGATAGTGTCAAGTCTCCTAGCTGCAAAATTAAAAATTAAAAAGAAAGATCTAATGGTGAAAACTAGAATCTGGTAGTATTAGATCAAACAAAAGATAAAATAAAGAGCGTATCAGATGGTGAAAACCTTTTTAAGGCACGAGATGATGGGATGCTTGACACTCTCCCAAAGCACTATCATGAGTGATCACCTATCTTTATTGAGCCTACAAAAGTAGTTAATATTGAAACTACTGAGAAACCTAGGATTCTACAGTTAGCTACATCAATGACAGATAAAGAAGTACCTAATTTCATGCAATTTCTTAAAGCAAATCAAGTCAATTTTTCCTGGTCTTATGCAGACATGCCAGGTCCTGATCCTAATATTATAATACATCACTTGTGCATTAAGCCAGGAGTAAAACCTATAAAATAAAAACTTATAAAGATGCATCCTCATGTTGCACTATTGGTTAAAGAAGAACTTAAGAAACTCCTCGATGTGGGATTCATAAGATCAATTGACTATGCATAATGGATCTCGAATTGTTCCTATATTCAAGCCTGACAAAAGTGTTAGAGTATGCAAAATTTTTAGAGATCTTAATAAGGCATGTCTGAAAGATGACTTCCCTCTTCCAAGCATAGATACTATAGTAGATTTGAGAGTTGGGCATTCCACGTATTCGCTAATGGATGGTTTTTCTGGGTATAACCAAATCAAGATTGCACCTAAAAACCAGGACAAAATAGCTTTCACATGTCCATGGGGGACTTACTATTGGAACATCATGCCCTTCAGTTTAAAGAATGTTGGGGCTACATATCAGAGAGCTATGACTATAATTTTTCATGACATGATGCGAACATTCATGGAAGATTATGCCGATGACATATTGGAAAAATCATACTCAAGAGAAGGACATCTAGAGGTACTATCCAAAATCTTTGTAAGATTGGAAAAGTTCAAAGTTCACCTTAATCCTAAGAAAAAAAATTCGGCCCAGTCACATCTAGAAAACTCGTAGGATACATAGTTTCAGCAAAAGGAATTGAAGTAGATCCCGCCAAAGTACAAGCAATCATGGAAATGCCTCCACCAAAGAATATGAGTCAGTTAAGATTGCTATAGGGATGACTACAATCCATACGAAGGTTCATTGCACAACTAGCTGATAAATGTCTACCTTTCACACATTTGCTACATAAGAATGTTCCTTTCAAATGGTGTGAAATGGCTTTTCAAGAAATCAAATAGTATCTAATGAATCTACTAGTTCTAGTACCACCAAATTTGGAAAAATCACTCATCTTATACATCGCTGCAATAGAGACTTCTTTAGGGGAATTGTTAGCACAAGAAGATTCTACAAGAAAGGAATGTGCAATCTATTATATCAGCTGAAAATTAACAAGTCATGAACTTAACTACACTTTCATTGAGAAATCTTTCCTAGCAATGGTCTTTTCCTCATAAAAGTTTTGACACTACATGTTAACTCATACAATCAATCTAGTTACAAAAATCAATCCACTGAAGTATCTATTAAGCAAAGCTACATTGAAAACAAGGCTAGCAAAATGGGTCATGATCTTAAGTGAGTTTGACATTCATTATATTGATCGCAAAGCAATCAAAGGACAAGTTATTGTTGATCAACTGGCTGATACACCCCTATAAGCAGAGCATCCCATGCACATTGAATTTCCAGATGTTGATGTCTTCACTGCAAAATCAAAGCGACCTTGGTCATTATACTTCAATGGATCTTTTACTCAACATGGATCGAGGGCAAGCATACACTTTTTCACCCCTCAAGGAAATACCATTCCTTAGTCATATCAGCTAATGTTTCCATGTACTAATAACATAGCCGAATATGAAGCTTTAATCACTGGACTCAAAATAGTATTGGAATGGAGAATCATAGAATTACAAGTCGACGGTGACTCACAATAAGTCATTAACCAGATCAATGATGATTATCAGACTAAAGATGACAAGTTGTTGCCATATAAGAAAATGGTTGATGATTTCAAGAAATACTTTGTAGATATCAAGTTCATTCAAATTCCACTGCTTGATAACAAGGCAGCTGACGCTATGGCCACAATTGCTTCATTATTACAACTCCTAGAAAATCAGGCTCGCTATGAATTTATGGTGGAACAATCATTTACGCCCACCTATGACACACCTGAAAGCTAAGCAGGATTTTATTCACCTTGGTACAACAAGATTTATGCCTACCTAAAAGATGACATCTTACCACTTGACTTATCCCATAACCAAAAGCATAATTTTATCCGCCAATCCTCTCGCTATACCCTTATCGCTGACACTCTATATCGTTGCGGTCTTGATGGTACTTTACTTCGATGTCTTGAATGTGATGAATTTGACAAGGCTTTACAAGAAGTGCATGGTGGCATTTATGGTACTCATTCAAGTGGACTAACCTTATCCAAGAAATTGATTAGAATGGGTTACTAATGGCCTACAATGGAGAGGGAATCATTCACTTTTGTAGAGAAGTGTTCTGAATGTCAGATACATGGAAATATCATTCATGCTCCAGCACAAGAATTACAATCATTAATAACCTAGCCATTCTCTCAATGGGGTTAGACCTAGTTGGTAAGATTCATCCTTCATCATCAAATGGACATAAGTTCTTCATTACAACAATAGAATACTTCACCAAGTGGATTGAGGTAGTACTCCTCACTAAGGTTACTAGAAAATAAATTTCATCTTTCATACTCAATTATCTCATTTGTCAGTATGGTATTCCAAACTCCATCATCACAGACAATGGATGACCCTTCAAGAATCAAGATGTTGATGAACTTTGTGAGAGATTCCATATTCAGCACAGATACTCAACACTTTATTATCCACAATGAAACAACCAAGCAGAGGCCTCAAACAAAACAATACTAAAAATATTGAAGACTGTGAATGATGCAGCGAAGATTGGAATGTTTGACTTAATCCCCTATTGTGGGCCTATAGAACTAGTATTGGAACACCAACAAGAGAAATTCCATTTGCTCTTGTCTATGGAGAAGAATCCAAACTACCTCTAGAGGTTGAGATCCCATCACTTAGAGTATCTCTTAAAGGTTTGATCATAGATGATGAGTACAAAGTTTCTCGATTGCAAGAACTGGAACTCCTTGATGAAAAGAGATAACAAGCAATTGATCATTTGAAGGCATATCAACAAATGATGTCTCACAACTATAACCACAGAGTCAAACCATGTACCTTTCAAGTTGGTGATATTATTCTAAAAGAAAACCCACACAATCAGCAAGATAGAGAAAAGAGAGGAAAGTTTGAACTGAATTGGCTGGGTTTGTAGATGGTCATAGCAATATACGGTTCAGGAGCATATAAGTTATCAACACAAGAAGGGGACCTATTTTATGAACCCATCAATAGCATGCACCTAAAAATTATTATGTCTGAAGCAGTTATCATCATCCAAAAATGTCCTAAACAAATACAAAAACATTAGAAAATGTCCTGAAAAAATACAAAAACATCAAAAAATGTCCTAAAAAAAAACAAAAACATTAGAAAATGTCTTGAAAAAAAATACAAAAACATTGGAAAATGTCTTGAAAAAATACAAAAACATCAAAAAAAGTCCTGAAGAAACAAAAACAATAGAAAAAGTCCTGAAAAAATGGTTACCCTGGTGAAAACCTGGGAAATAGGCATCTCGGTAGTGACAAAAAAAAGAAAAGAAAAAAAACAATAAACACAAATAGTGAAAATATGGTAAACAGACGCTATTTGTAAACTCTCCATCTATTAGTTCATGTTTTTCACTTAGCTTTTTAGCCTTCCTTTTTGCACATCTTTCCATCATCTTAGGCTTGTGTCACCATCATGTTGTCATCATTTTCCTAGAGCGATAATATCTTACCATGGCTTGATTATTAATACATATTCATTTCAACAAGTTATGACAATACCAGGGGAAAACACTGACATATTGGGGGCACCCAACTTTCAGGTTACAGAAACAGTTAGACAATGACATAGAAATCCAATAGCACAAAAAAAACAATCAAATCCTATGAACAACTATTATACCATTTAATCCATATCATAAATAGTTTTCAACAAATTCATATCATGATACATATTTGGATGATCTAAAAATATGAATAATGATTGGAATATCAGTTTTACATTTTGAGCAATGGTTGTTTGATTTTTCAATATCATCTCTCTAGAGCACACTCAATGATGTACCAAACTAGAGTGGCAAGGAAAGAGAATGATTTTTCTTTGTCTGTCGTCTTGAGGTTAACTATTGATTTGGTGCAAATATGTCATGAGACATGATTTACAAGGCTTCTCATTGATGACAGTTCCACATTTGCATTAGAAAGTGGTTAGTCTTTGTTTGTTTATGCAAGAAACACTCAAGTCATCTCAGTTCAATTATACCTCAATGCTTGTGTTCGCTTGCTATATCAAAAATCATGAAAGTTGTACTCAGGTCATCATTGGTGCTAATATCCCCTCTAATGCTTGTACACACTTCCAAAATTTTATAAGGCTCTATGATGATTCAAGAATGCTAACAAAAAGGCTCAACAAATAGTTGGTTTTATTTAGTTGCATTTCAATTAGATTAATGTACATGTCTTCATATTGGATTCACATTATAGTTTTGAAAAGGCTAAATAGATAAGTCAATGGTTGTCATGTCTCTTTGGACTAATATGTGGAGGACATTTGGACATTTGTTTCATCCTCATTTCATTATCATTTCATTTTTCACATCCATCATTTGCATCCTTTATCATGCATTATCATTTCATTGCCTATCATGGGACATTCTCATTTTTATCATCTTTGTTTTATTCTCATATCATTTCACTCCTTTATCATTTTCATATCATTCATTTATTCACTACTCATTTTTTATTATCTTCATTTTCATGTCATTGTCATCATTATTTTCCATTTTCATCATATCATTCAAATTCATAATTTCATATCATCTAATTTTATTACACTACATTGCATATCATATCATTACATTACATTACATTTTACTATTCCATATCATTTCATTTTTCTCATTACATTTTTCGTATCATTTCCATTTTATCATTTTATCATTTCATTCCATTTCAATTTTATCATTTTATCTTATCATTCTATATCATTTTAATTTTATCATTCCATCTCATTACATTATATCTCATTTCATTATTTGATCATTTTTTCATATTCATCACATCATAATTTTCTTATCATTATCATATCCATTATTATTCATATAATTATCATTTATCATTTATCATCTCATCGAATCATATCATTTTATCATCTCAAGTTGTTTCATAATTCATTTTAACATTACATTTCCTTATATTTTATCATCTAATGTCATATCATTACATTTCATTTCATCTCACCAATCTTTCATATTCATTACATTTCATATCATGCATTTCATCATTATTAATCCTTTCACATCACTTACCATTCACACCCTTCTTCATTTTCACTACCATTTTATTTATCATTTTTTCATACAACATTTGATTCATCTTACATATCACTTCATATCATGATGCATTTCATAAACACAACATACATTTTCCATCACATCATCATCATAACATTTGAAAAATTCAAAAACACATAAATATTTCATACACAATATTACATTTTCACATCATTTGTAAAACATATATTTTCATAACATAATTCATATCATCTATCATAACATTTCAACATATATAGCATTTTTTATCATAATAACATCATCATATCATCATATCACATCATCCTGCAAATCATGTTAGTCAGTAAATCATCAAAATCCATATCACATAAATAAGGAAATAAATGCATATCCATCTCATATCATCATATCAAATGCAACATATCATCAAAACTCATCGCCGCTACATATCATCACTCATCAAAAATACATACAAATGTCCAAAAGTCCAATGACACTAAAAATTATAGAAATATACATGATATATCATAAAAAAATGAATGTACATGCTCCATAAATATGATATACATCAAATCAATCCTACATCAATGGCTCAAGGCTAGCTGGTAGAACCCCCTGATGGAGCTGGTCTCAAGGATGATGGCCTACCATTGGTCCCTGCATCTAGATCCTGTCGAGGCCCAGTAACCCCCATGCTCTGAGTACGTATCTATGTCTTGCTCCTGGTCCTACTGTGGGGTAGTGGGAATGGCTCTCTATGCTTAGAAGGACATAACTCCTCATATTAAACTTTATAGTGCTCTGCCTCTCTAGCCATCTCAAAGCCATCTGTAATGGCCTCTCACAATCATGCACTCTCTATAGCACCCTTTGCCTCTACTGCCCTCCGTCTAAATGCATCTCTCTCTGTAATCAACTGGGCTACTTGAGGGTTTGGGGTAGGAGAATATGCTAGTTGTGCCTGTAACTGTGCTACCAATCCCTACGCCTGCACCAACTAACTCTGCAACTGCACCTGTTGTGCCTGCAGTGTCTGCACCTAGGCATGCAGAGTGTCTATATGTCCCTACTGTGATGAGGATCTAACCCTGATCACTATCTGCCACCCAATCCCAGTCCTCATCCACCGCATGATATGGAAACCACTCAAAAAAAATTTCCCCGACCCCACCTACCACATCCTCCTATCTCCCTACCCTTAGTTGTGGTACTACCAAAATGGGTATTGGCTCATCAGGATAGGTAAACCATGGAAAAGGATGTGTATGATAATAAACGAAGTGCTCATTGGACATACCGGAATCAACAATATCTCATCTATCATCCCATGCCTCGGGCACTAAAGCCATGTACTCTATATAGGCTATCTGATATGAAATACACATCCCCCATCTTGCCTCATCTTTGCTCCGTGCATAATGAGCAACCCCCTGTGTGAAACTGAATTGTCATTGCACCTGCAATGCCAAGAACCTCTCTATAATGAAGGATGTCCAACATATCAAAAACTAAGGAATACCTACAAATGGCATCTCAAGGTGATCTATATCCCATGGCTCACAATCTAGGTATGGCCGCCATACCATTGCATCCATATCATCCAGGCATCATCTCTAGTAATCCACCTTGCCTAGGTTGGGCTGGACAAGGAACAGAGCATATGCATACACATAAGGTCTACTTGGTGGCCTCACTCTGGGACAAGATGGTCTCGTCATAGCAAGATGCTCCCATGCCCAGACCTGAAGTAGTGTCACGTCACACGACAAACTAGATGCACACCTGTATACCACCTGATGTAAATCATGATATAAGTGATCCAACATGTAGCTCCCCCAAGCATATCTTTGTGGCTATAACAACATCTACTCTAGAATCCTCCCCCATCCCACTAATAGTCCCTTTGACCGGCGATATGGACAAAGGAAACATCCAATGAATGCACCTAAAACTGCAGGCAAGGCCAAATATCCCCTGAAATCGGCCCATGGGACCTAGTACCCTACTATGTGTGCATCACCATATACTCTCCTCAATGCATCTATCCCACCTAGCTTCTTGTGATCATAGAACACAAGGCCTCCAACCACTAGGATACCAAGAATCTTATACACATCCTCTGGAGTCATAGTCACCTCACCATTTGGCAAATGAAAGGTGTTGTGCTACGAATGCCACCTCTTTGCTAGTGTGGTCAACAATCCCCTATTGACCCGAATCAGTGGCATGGACAACAATGACCTCAATCCACATGTCCCTATCAATGCTATCTCATTTGTTGTCAGCTCAGGGATCCTATCCCACCTTGTCAAGTGACGCTCCCTAATCTGGAGGTTTTTGAAAACATCTTATTTTCGGGTAACACAAGACAATCAATCAACATCATATCAATGATTCAATCTCAAATCAAGAAAACACATCAAACTTCTATCTATTTATGACCCATATCAGTGACACATACTCATCAGACTCATATCTAGTGACACATATCAATGCACAAACTATCTATCTGAATCTCACAGTAATCTATTCTATCATCAATTACTATTTGTTTTCTTTTTCAAGAATGCAAATTTATCAACAATCAAAAACATCACCCTATTTGTATTTCAATCAGGAATGCAAATATGTTTTCAATCAATAATCTACTATTTGTTTTCTATTGCAGAAAGAAAATTTATTAGAAGTCCTATCAATCATGTACTCTTTGTTTTTCGTACAGGAGAAACAAAGTTATTAGCTATTTATCAGATTTTATATCCCTATCAACATGATAATAAGACAATTTCTCTATCTATTGACCAAGGAAGCAATATCCTTCATCATTCTTTCATCACTTTCATTAAATCACACATTCTATTTATTTTTCCTAGATGTGCTAATCTGTAGGCTCTATGCACTAAAACTCATATGCGCTATTTTGTATCCTGGATGCACTAAAACTCATATGCACCATCCTTTGCCCTAGATGCATTCAATAATTTCCTCTATGCACTTTTTCCCTCTAAGCACTAAAACTCTAAACCTAAGCACCACTTCATTTCCTGGATGCACGATAACCCTATATGCGCTACTATTTTTCTGAGATGTGCTAAAACCCTAATTTTCTTATGGCATCCTAGAAGCACTACTATTTTTATCGAATGTGCTAAACTAATTTCTACTCTAAACATGTTAAATCTATCCTATATGCACTACTATTTTTATCGAAAGCGCTCAAACAACCATCAAAAGTGCTAAAACTTTTCTAAAAGTGCTAAAACATAATTTTAAAACCTAAAAATCGGGGGAAAACTAGAAAATTTTACTCCAAACAAATTTTTTTGAAAGCATAAGAGGTTGAATTGACTCATCGGTGGTCCATACATAGCTGGCCTCTAGTATCGATAGGCCTGCTAGAATCTATGTCGGTGGTACAAAATCTCCATTTCGCTAGGTCACTATCAAAGCTATAGGATTCTAATAGTCAAAAAGTGCAAATGACTTGTCCTTTTCTACCTTTTTACCTTTTAAAGGTTAACCAAAGGTAAGTTTTTGTGACATTTTTATTTTGTATCTAACTTTGACTTTATCTTCACACTGGGGCATCCTTATACATCATCTTTCGATAGTTAAATCATTGAATTCATGTCAACATCAAAATCTCCTCATCAAATCAAAATTTTCAAATACTCATAATCATCAATGATTTACCTCTTGAGGGGGCATCATTAACACTAGCAGCATCTTTCGATTGAAAACATATCAAAATCATATCAGGGGCATATTTTTTAGAAAAGGGGCAAAGTCAAACGCATCAAATTTTGAAAGTAGGAATATTTTCTTTGAAGTAATGTGTTTCACACATCACTTCAAAGAGGGACAAAGTGTATATACATAAAATTGTTCATGTTTGATTAATCCTGGCATTTAATTAAATATTTATTATTTAATTAATTTTTCTAAAGTTTTCTACATATAATTAAATTTAATTAATTTAATTATATTGTTCATTCATTTCATTCTTCTGTCATAATTAAATAAATAGACTTTTATTTAATTATTTTACATTCATATGCCCACTTGATTAATTAAATAAATACACTTTATTTATTTTAATTAATTATCACTTTTGAATTTAATTAAGTCTTTTTTATTTAATTAAATTTAAATATTTCTTTTCAAATCTTTTCAAATCTTTCTTCTAGTTAATTAAATATCTTATTTAATTAATTTCATTTACATACTATTTATGAAAAAGTTTAATTAAATTAAATATCTTCCATATCTTTTCAAAATCATAATTAAATATTTTATTTAATTATGAAATCTTCCATTATTCTTCAAATCTAGGGTAAATATTCTATTTTTAAGAAGAATCTCTATGTCACCCAAAAATAAATAATTGAATTTAATAATTCATTATTTATCTTCTTCAAAATATTTCCATAATCTCACAAAAAGATGATTTTTTTACAATTCATCTTTATCATCTTATCTTACCTCTTTTACATAAAAGAAAACAAATCTTGATTTCTGTTTTCTTTTGTTTTTCTTCAATCTTATCCATCTTCAACCGTTCGATCTGCCAAGAATTTTCACAATCGTTGATCATATTAGCCAATCAAAAGCTTTTGAAAACTCTATAAATAGCACTACAAATCCAAGTAATGTTTACGACATACACAATACACAAGCACACAACAACGGAATTAGAGACTAATTGCATTTCTACCATTGTCATTTTAGTTTATAAATAGCATTATCATAATCTTTCATTTTAGTGATCACGGTTAGAATAAGAATAATCATGTCTTATCATTAAAAATTACATGCATTTCATATTCAATCTCGTTCTCTAGGAAGACTGCTCATTGAGCCTAGCATACAATCTGAGAGCTAGCTAGATCAATGAAAATACTAGAGATAGAGGACAATACGACAACATCGATAAGAGGATACTGAGTTTGCAATCTTTATTATTTTAATATTCTATTTTTGATATAATGTCTTATTGGTGTGATTGATTCAGTTTGTTTTTTATATATTTAACGCTCACAAAATTGACAACACAGTTTACATCTCTGAAATTTCTACGCATAGCTTCAGAAGATCAAGTTGAAAACCATAAAAATACAAAAAAATTGAAAAGTGGTAAAAACTCGTTGCCTTGATGAAAACCTAGGAAATAGGGTCTTAACAACACCAAAAAAATAAGAAAAATGACAAAAATAGTAAAGAAAAATAATTTGTCCAACAGTGAAAACCTGGCAAATAGGTGCTTTGGATAAGTATCATGGTGAAAACTTGGCAAACAGGCACCATGCGTAATCAATCATTGCTCTACCATCTATTTTTACTCTGTTTACCATGGCCTAAGATGAAACACATTTTTTGTCACCACCACGACATCTGCCATGACATCATACCCTTCCCTTTCATGGTTGATAAATGGTTGACATCAAGTCCCCTATCCTATCCATCCAGCACCCCAGGCACATCCCCTTCAAGACCTTTAAAATTGGTTAAGTCTTAGACCTAACTAGGGAAAAAAAAATTCAAGTAACTGTAGTGGATGTCACGCATGGTTTTAAAAATTGCTAAAAAAAGTTCTAAAAAAAGTGACAAAAACATGGCAAAAAGTGCTGAAAAAAGACCAAAAACATGGCAAAAAGTCCAAAAAAAAGACCAAAAACATGGCAAAAAGTCCTTAAAAGAAAAAGAAAAAAAAGACAAAAACATCACAAAATGTCCTAAAAAGACCAAAAACAATAAAAAAATGTCTTGAGGAAACCCCAAAAAAGTCACAACATCTAGACAACACAAACCAAGGTTACATTTCCTTAGTCCCATCATTTTAGTTAGGTCTTTGTCATCCATTTGAACTATGTTGTCTCTGCGCATTTGCTACATAGGCAAGGCTCATTTTCGAGTCCCTGAGACATTAGGTTAGTCCTTTTAGCTTTGTCAAAATAAAATCATGATGCAATCTTTGGTCATCAAGACAAAGTCATTGGTTGTGTCGAACTATGAGGTCTCTAAGTGTATGATGTAGGCAAGGCCATTTATCGATGAACCCCCAAGGCCACACTAGGTCAGTCCATTAGGGTTCATGGCACTACACTGGCACACACATCAAAAGTCTATAGGTCAAAACAACTCATTAAAAAAATCTATGACAATTATTTATTCAAAAATGACAAGAACATCAGCATGTCAAACAAAAATTGACACATGGTCAACACAAATCAAACTCAGTCAAAACAAGTCAAATGATCACAACCTGTCAAACTGTCAACTCTTGGTTAGATTTCAGACGTGTCCTTCTGAAAGATAACCTCTATCATTCATGCCATAGGATGTGTCCTTCCTAGGTATTGTCACTGTCATTTGACATATTTAGTGATCCTCTTAACATCTAAGGATCATTTCTGTTGACATCAGTACTCTTCAGATGTGTCTTGAAGAAAAAACTCTATAATTTATGCCTTAGGATGTGTCCTTCCTAGGAATCATCATCATTTTGAGGGATCCCCTTTGACATTTAGGGATCAATCCTCTTGTCATCAACTTTATTCAGGATGTGTCCTTCCTCAATTTGGCAATTTCTGGAATTTGTCATCTTGGCATCATCAAAACTTTGACACCTTGACATCTCATCGTTATCAAACCTAACATCTTGATATTAAAACAATGGGTATCCAAACGCACTTGCCAAATACTTGGCAATGGTTTTTTAGCTTTTTATCATGTTACCTTTTTTTCAGCGAGATCCCAACAATATGATTTAGAGAAGCAGCGACATATAATGACATTTGTCTCAACTTTTGACACACATGATTACTAGTTTCTCCATGAGGTCTTGATTCCAAGATTTAGATTTAAACAACATATCATGATAAGGGCTCTATTTTTGTATTTTGGTAATCATGATGCTAGTTTCTCAAGGATGTCCTAGAAACAGAGTTTAGAGAAGCAACGACGTTTCATGAATCGTTCTTCTTGTCTTTTCGGCTTGTGGTTGATTATGACAAAAAGACTGGGGCAATCACGCTCTTAGTATGAGTCATGATCACCCTTGTCTGTGATTGTTAGTTTCATGTGATGGTACGACCTTACACACCTTGATCTATATTATATCATGGTGTTTGTTGTCCATTACATTAGTTTTCCCAATGATGATTAAGAGCAATAAATATTAAATTCCTACGGTAAAATTTTGAAGGATTTGGTCTAGGAACTAACATGCATCTCCTTCGATATGGTCATCTTCTCTCATCCATCTCACGATGATAGCCTGTGACATACCAAAACATAAGTGCATACATGATCATATAAAAATTGCATTAGGTCCATCATCCATAGCATTAAATCATACACATTTCATTGCATATTGCATTAACAAAATCATAAACATGGCATCCATTCAAATAAATACATTATGCATATCATTATCGCCATCATCAAAAAAATTAACATAACATATTAATGAGCATTGCATGATCATGGCAACATATCATAAGTAAGCATCATAGAACATACATAATACAATCATACATCATGAATCAACATCATACATAAAGCATAAACATCGCATATATCATAATACATAAATCAAATAGCATAGCATAACACACATGTAGGCCACATCAAAACTACATCATCATATAGCATCATCTCACAAATATACAATGTCATAGGATAGAGTCAACAAATATCCCAAAAATGGAGCTTGAAAGCTCAATGATCTACACATAATGTGTCATATAACATATAAACAAATACGACAAGCATGCCCCTACAAAAGACTCTCATCATCCCCCTGTGGTGAAGAGTGTGGCGGCTAGGGATCTATGATTGGCACTGAGATAATGGGTGGACCTGTGGCAACCGTTGTTTATGCAACCAAGGGAACTGATACTGATGGAATCATCTCCATGGTAATAGGCACCTAGGATGACACTGTGCCCTGGCTCTGAGAGGCTGAAGGATTTGTCACTGGTGGCTGCCTCTATACTAACCACTGCCCTGAACTAGTACACCCATGACTGTGGCTCAAATGATGACTCGAGGCATGCCTATGTGAGTGGTGGGACCTGTGCCCTGATGTGTGTCCTAAGGAGGTGGAACCTCCTACACTAGTATGGCTCCTGATGCTGCTCCCACTCCCTAATATGTGACCACTGCCTGTCCTCGTCTGTGAGCATGACAGTGTAGGATCTCATCACTTGAGAGGCACTACCTACTCATATAAAGTCCTATAGTACCCATACCTGGTGCTCACCTTGTAAATCTCATGAGCAATATCCCCAGAAGGCCCTGAACATAGTGCTGCAAACTCTACACACCATTGAGCTGAATCCTGTTGGTGGATCATTGCTTGATCCCACTCTACTTGAGCCACCTCTAGCTCTGCCCACAGTGCCCTGACCTCTGCCACACTCTCATCTAGCCTCCTCTGAAGATCTACCACCCTCTGATCTGTCATGGTATCCTGGGGCAATGTTGAGGAAGATGACATCTCCTCCTCTCCCTCCACCATCCTCCATCTAAGGAATCTCTCAGCCTCATCCATGGCATCATCCTCATCATCATCATCCTCTATGGTATCCTCTCCACTAACTCCCTCATCCACATCCACATCCTCCCCCTGTTTGGACTCCTCCTCCTGCTCTAGCTCTATTGGCTCCTCCTATCTCTCCTCCTCTGCCACAAGCTCGTCCTGTCTCTCCTCCTCCGCCACATGCTCCTCCTATCTCTCTTGCTCCGGCCCTATTGGCTCCTCCCATCTCTCCTCCTCCTCCTCCTATCTTAGTTGCTCCTCCTCCTGTCTCTCCCCCTCCTCAGCCACCTCTAGGATGGAATCTAGTGCCACTCTTTCCACACATGGGTGCACCCTCCTGCCTTGTCTCTAACCATCTCTCCTCTATCTCTAACCATCTCCTCCATCATCCCCACCATCTCCATCATCTCCACCCCAGCCTCCATCCCTACCTCCATCCTGCCCTCCACCCTGGCCTTTGTCTCTCCCTCTACCTCCATCCCTTTCTCCATCCCTCCCCCATCCTCTACCCCTATCACCATCTCTGGCCCCTCGCTTGACTCTTGACACATGAGGTACCACTGATTGCCTATCCATAGGTGTTGGCCAATTAGGATCTATTAGTGGCACTAGTCTATGTGCCTTCCACTATAAATCGTAATTGGCCATGATCCCTGGATCTGCCTCCCCACCTCTCCATCCCCACTATTGGGCTACTAGCCCATCAATCTGCACTCAGAAAAGGCTACAGGGATCACTAGCCCCCAAGCATACTCTTTGGAAGATCGAGCATACTTGGTTGTGCCTATAGGTACACCCTGGTGCTCTCCAAATTGTTGCATGACACACTATGGAAGGTACATCTCTATGATCAGCTAGTTCTACATTGTCCTCCCAATCAAGTAGCGGTACTTTCTGCATAAGCTCAGATGGTCATCCTCATCATCTGAATACTAACAATCTTTGTACATCCTCTAGATGAATGAAACCATGGTGTCAATCTAATGCCACCACCAACCTGTGCCCCCCATCCATGTCTACTGAAGCGCACCAGCATATTAATATGCATAGGACATCCCCTCAGCTAGTTGCAGTCTCTTAATAGGGAAATGAAATATCGCTATGCTCCTAGACCCAGATCATTAGAAGGGTGGTGCCGTTTGAAATACGCTCAACCCTCCTCTAGGAAACCTCATGAAACTAGTGGTAGAGTGTACCGAACAAACAAGGCCCCCAGATATACACTATCCTATCTCGTCTCATCCCCACGAGGACATCTACCCAACCAATGGGGAACCCATGTCCACGATAGTAATGAATCAATATCCCACCAATCAATGTCGCTAGGAATGCATCGAAATGAGCATAATGCTCCGCCATAAACTCTCAACGGATCTCATATCCCTAGATGTCAAGTCCTGCACCCTCATCTTGATAGTATGTTGTGAATGTATGTTGGCCATGGTGAGGATCATAGATGATCCACTCTTCTCGGATCGGCACACATAGAATGTTGTACACATCCTTAAGAGTAACTATCACCTCTCCCATTGACAAGTGAAAGAAGCAAGTCTCAAAATGCTATCTCTTGCTTAGCGTAGTCAGTAGTCCCCTATTTGCCCAAATAGCAGGCATATAGGTAGCATAAAATAGACCAAGCCACATCAACTTCTGTCGCTCTTGTGGAGTCAGCTGATCAGCAAATCAGAAGGTCAAGGAACTGCTCTCCTATGTATATATGGGCACAAGCTATCTCTGCACAAAGCCACACAGTGCATCAATACCATTTTGGACAATCGACATTATCATCATCATTACTAGAAATCATTTAAAATTTGAAAAACATCAAAATCAGCCATGGTCAAAGTCAAAGTCAAATGTGTCACCTTGACCGCAATTGCGTTGTGAAACAACACTTGTGTCATTTTTTACTTCAAATGTATCACAACATGTCGATTGCATCGTTTTGTTGCTCAATTGTGTCATATCAGAGACCTTGCGTCACGATATATGACACATGCATCACTTTTTTCGAATGTGTCACTCAAATAGGCGATTGTGTCTCAAAATGACAAATGCGGCATTCTAACTTTCAAATATGGCTCAAAAAGGTGAATGTGTTGCAAACCCTTGGCCATTCCTTGAAACCCATTGCACTTGTGTCACGACGCATCAAATGCATCACACATGAAGTCAAATGTGGCTTACACGAATGCGTATGTATTGCAGCGCATTTGTTGTTCAACCTAAAACCCTAATTTTGACACACAAAATGAAAAAATTACAAAGGGGGTTAGGGGTACATACTGCTAGCTCTAAACCCTTTGGCCACCTGTAAGTCTGTATGATCTTGCCATAGTGCTCTCTCACTAGAATCAACATCCTCGTTGCAGTCCTCTTCACTCTGAGCTCTCGAAATTTGCAAAGTGAATAGTGAAAATGAAATGACTTTTACCCCTTTGTCAACCTAGTTATAAAGTCAAAATGGCATTTTTCATCTACGTTATTATTGAAGGCTTCTTTGAACAACTTTGACCATCCTGTTGGATGCCTTAAATGTGTCAGAATTTGAAACCATCTGGGCCATCATTTTTTTGGTCATCAAATTGACTTATCGGGACCCTTTCCAATTTTTTCTACTGCTGACCCAAAATTTGAAAAATTTCCCGATGGCGCATTGATATCTATATGTTCACTAGGGCATGTCCTTGACTTATTTTCTTTGTCACAATGCGACATGCTACATTATGACAAAGATCAAAAAAATGTAGACACTTAAAAATGACCTAGGCTTGCAAGCTCTATTTTTACAACTTTCGTCCTAGCATAATTAGGACATTTAATTATGTGCTTGGTCCACATTCAACTATTCATTAAATAATCCATAATTATTTAATTAATTCATGTCCTTTTATTCTTTATGATTATTAAATAGATAAATTTTATTTATTTATTAAATACGTCATTAATTGTCTAAGTCTTCCCCTCATCAAATAAATTGCTTAATTTATTTAATTACCTTTCTTCATTTATTTCTTCCTGATTATTAAATAAATGAATTTCATTTATTTATTTAATATGTCACTAATCCTCATAATTAAGTGAATTTATTAATTTATTTAATTATTAATCATGTCTTCTAAATTAAATAATTATCTTTAATTGTTTAATTGTCAAAATTAATATTTCCCTCATTTTAAATAAATGAAATTATTTAAAATGATCTCACATTCTTAACTGGGAGTCTATTTTGGTAAATAATCTGAAAATCAATTATTTATTATCTCACAAAATCCATATTTTGAGTTGATTTAATTCAAATTGGTAACTTTCTCTAAAAATCAAGTAATCGGGTAGATTCTTGATTTGCCAAATCTGATCTTCAGTTCAACTCCTATCTTCTTGATTTTTTTAATCTCACAAATTAGGTAGTCTTTATCTTCTTGATTTTCGAAACTCTTCCTTTTTTTAATTAATTATCTCATTTATTCTCCATCACCGATTCAATTCTCTCATGTGACATCTCGACCGCTCATTTAAGGATTTTTCCCTAACCCTGATTAGGGATTATCAGATAAAATCTTGTCCTCTGATATTAGGTCTTGGTCATAAGTCGATCCCGTCCATCCATTCAAAATGGCATTTTCTATAAAATGCTATTTTTCTCTCATTTCTAGATTATGCACATGGATTACATTATTCTTACATATTAAGACTTATAGTTCTTTGAGTTATTTTGTCACAGGCATAGGCATAGACTTTAACTAAATCCTTCAAAGCTTGTGTAGGACTTAGGCCTTATTTCAGATTGCTTGCACATTGGATCTGAGGGAAACACATCAACCCATAAGTTAGAAGGTGCTATGAAGATGAATCATGGAGGATTTGGCAATTAACTAGTATAATTGTTTCATCATATTTGCTTTCATTATGCTTCGTAGTTCTTTGGGTTTATATGCATTGTTGATTTGCTAACATCTAATCCAACCTGAAATTTACCCATAGATATAGATAGGGTTAGGATTAGGGTTAAAATTAGAGTTAGGGTTGGGGATATAGTTAGGGTTGGAATTATAATTAGGGTTAGAGTTAGAATTAAAGTTAGGGTTAGGATAAGGGTTATAAATAGGATTAGAGTTAAATTTATGGTTAGGGATAAGATTAGATTTAGAGTTAGGGATAGGTAAGTGTTAGGGTTAGGGTTAGAAATAGAATTAAGGTCAAGGATAGGGTTAGAGATAGAATTAGAGTTAGAAAGTGTTATGGTTTGAGATATCATTATGATTATGATTGAGGTTAGAATTAGAATTATGGTTAGAGATTGAATTAGGGTTACAAATAGGGTTAGAGATAGAATTAGGATTTGTAATATTATTTGGGTTAGTGTCAGGGCCTAGGTTAGTATTAGGTTTAGAATTAGGGTTATGGCTAGGGTTAGGGTTGGGGATAAGGTTAGGGTTAGTGATAGAAATAGAGCTATAGCTATGGTTATAATTAGAGTATGAGTTGAGGATAAGGTTAGGCTTAGGGTTAGAGTTAGAATAAAATATTTATTAGGGTTAGGTTAGTGTTTGAATTATAGTTAGGGGTGGGGATATGGTTAGGATTAGTGTTGAAATTAGAGTTAGGACTAAGGCTAGAGATAGAATATGGATTGGGGTTAACATTAAGGTTAAATATAGGATTAGAGATATAATTAGGGTTAGCAATAGAATTATGGTTAAGGATAGGGTTAGGGTTAATGTTATAGGGTTTAGGTTATGGTTAGGGATAGAGATAGAAATAGGGGTTAGAGTTAGGGTTAGGATTAGGTTAGAGCTTGGGGTGGGGATAATATTATGGTTTGAATGAGGATTTGAATTATAGCTAGGGTTTGGGATAATATTAGGGTTAGTATTTTAATTAGGGTTATAGATAGATTTATAGTTAGGGTTGGGGTTAGAAATAGTGTTATTTATAGGTTTAGGATTAAGGTTGGAGTTACTATTAGAATCAAGGTTAGAGATATGATTATGGTTAAGGTATGGTTAGGGTTAGATTTAAATAAGCCTTAACATTATCCATTACCCTAAATGAACCCTAAGACTAACCTTAATTTAATCTTAAACCTTAATTATTTAACTCTAATTGAACCCTAAGTGTAACCCTAATTATAAACCTAATTAAGCCTTGAATGAAATTAAACCCTAATCATAATCTTAACCTTAATTACACCCTAACCATAATTAAACACAAAACCTAACCCTAATTGAACCATAATACTAACCTTTAGCAAACCCTTGTGAACCATGCATTTTAGTAGTGTGGAATTCTATGTCTCTTTTGCTTAATTAGGGTCTTTCACCCAATGGAAATAGATAGATCCCACACCCCAAATCTAGGTGTTCACTCAAAATAATGCAAGTATGATGGAATTAACCCTAAATATAATGATTTAAGTTCAAAAAATTGGTAAAATTGATTGATTAATGAATAGAAACTAAGAGAATGAAGAATGTTTGAAAACACATTATGTAATGCAAAAACACCTAGAAATATGAACAAAACTAAACATAAATGGATGAAATTGAAAGTGTGCAGTTGTGATCTAGATAGACACTGGAAACAACTTCTAGTATGTTTTTGATGCTGATTTTTAGGCTTGGTGGGACTCACTCACCATGCTGGGTGAATTTGTGCCAGTTCTGGAAAATTGTTTCGAAGCCCATTTTAGACAAATGGGTATCCAAAAATGTAGAAAACCAATATTAGGCCTAGTAGTGGGACTCATTTTCCACCCATGATGAATGAATCAAATTATGAATTTCTAAATATTCAAAGGTGGAAATAGGAGCTTTTGGTCTGGAATTTCTACTTTTCAAAGTGTCTAGTTCTGAAACTATCGGATTTAGGCCTAAAAGTGACTTTTTGAGGCTATTTTGAATTATCCAATGGAGAGACAAATTGAAAAAATTTGAAATGAAATATTCAATAATTTATAAGCTTCCAATATTCCTAAATATATAATCAAACAAGAAGAGAACAATAAATAATGGATGTTAGGGCATGGGGGTTTTCCTTGGTCAAACCCCTTTTAGGTAATTAAACCAAAATAGAAAAAGAATGTAATGAAGAATGAAATAATGGAGTTATTACCTTTCCATGATGATTGATCTTTAATTTTTGATTGAATCTCTTAGGAAGCTATTTTGATGACTTTCAATGATGAAACCTTAACTTGCTTGACTTGATAAAGAAGATAGATGATGAATGAATGATGAGAGATGTGTGAATGAGTTAGGAGGTGAATGGGGGTTGAAATGGATGGAGAAACACATATTTATACACAATTATGCCATAATTACCAAGTAATACAACATCATAGGGCAAGATAAGGTCTTTTTGAATAAAAACCTAAAAGAAAATTGAATTATTTTAAATTTGGAGCCAAAAGGGACTCATTCACCACCCATGGAAAATGGGTCCCACTCTAGTCTTACAAGTGGGTGTGAAGAATTAAGTTTCCTTTAATGTTGTTTTTTAGGTTTACATTCAAAAATACACTTAAATAAGTCTTATGAGTGCATAAAGGGGTCAAATAAAGCATAAGAAAGGTGTAAATAGTGATAAAAAGCCTAGAAAAGAATGAAAGGTAGTTACAAGACTTTACAACACTTTATAATAGGAATTGATAAGTGATAAAAAGATCATTTTTAGATGAATTATAATTAGAAGAGTCTAGAAAAGTGTAGAAATGTGTTACAACACTTCACAAAACCTTCACAAGACATCTTTAAATGTATTTGAAATGGTCTAAGACCTAGTGTGGATGTGTAAAACACCTTACAACACCAAATCAAGGCCTTATTAAATCCATTTATGATCAATTATTCACAAAATCAAGCAAGTTTCCTTTTTTCTATGGTACATTTAGCCCCCACTTTAGTGAGAGGATGAACTTGCTTCAAACTCACACTAAAGTAGACATTCAAGAGAGGTCCAATCATACCCATGTGGATGGTATAGGATAACAATGATTAAGGAAGTGGTCAGCCCCCGAAGATTGAAGATCCGAAGTCAAACTGACATAAGTGCAAAAGGATATGCAAAAGGTGAATGATTTACATCAAAACACAATACATCATCATGCAATGGAAAGAACTAGGAAGAAGAGAAAGATTAAAATGAAAAGGTGGATCAAGCTTTGACTGTTTCTACAACTATTTGTGGATCAGATCTAGGTTTTTTGTCCAAAAAGGAAAATACATCTCACTCTAGGGTGATAGAACTCTTGGCTATTTTTCGGGAGAGAAGATACAAAAGGTGAAAAACATACACTAGTTGGTATGCACTCACAAACACACAGGTGGATCTAGGGAAATTCATGCCTCAAAATGGGTTTCCTACTCAACCATACCAAAGTTATACCTCCTAATAACTTTAATAATCTACCACAATGAAAATGATTTTTGATCTCTATTTGGTAACCAAGAATTTGTATGCTTGACACTCATAGAAATTGTTAATACAAAATAGTGCAAGGTCTCATCTTAGGGAACATTGTGCCTAATGTCTCTAAGAGAGGATAAGTGCAAATGATTTCATCTTGTTTCCATGAGAGGACAAGTGTAATGTATCATCCTGGGAAAAATTGTACCTAATGTTTCCAAGAGAGGAAATCACAAGAAAAATAAAATTACACAATGAAATGTGAGTGGTGATGATTCCCCCACTTTAAAGTGGTTGTGAACACCAGTACTATGAGCAAAATCTTTAAAGTAGGAGACATGAGAGCTTACTCAGAAATCCCTATGCCAAGTCATATGTTTTTGAGAAGCTAAGTCATGAAAAGGGGAGTGTGTCACATGCGAGCCAACTTAAAGCATATCATCCATGTCCCAGGCTTGCTCTTATATATGGGTATGTGTAGGATCATCATGGAAAAAACACACCCTTAAGTGGCAAAAAATTCAAAAAAATTAGTGTTAGGAAACTTGACGTAAAAATTTGAATAAGTTATCTATATTATTTCAAAAATATGTAAGAATAGAATCTATTGAAAATTGAATGTAGTTTCTAAACTACTAGGTTTGTTTAAAAATAAATAAAATCTATTTGGTGAAAATTTGAAATTTCAATGCAGTAGTACTTAAATTTCAAGGAAGAAATAAGAAGTAGGTGTTTGTCTGACCACTCTAAACATAATAAAATAATAATATTTTTTTTATAATATTTTATATATAAGTATAGGACTCATGTCCAGCTGTGATGCATATTTTTTTGTAATTTTTTTCCAAGTAAATAATTAATTATGAATTTTTTATTACAACTTTTATAAAATATAAAAACTCATATGTCTGACCACCTTAGCTTGGTCAAAACTTCATGAATTTTTTTTTTTTTTTTAATCCTATAGTATGTGAAGAATATAATGTGATGCATGTTTTGGATTCAAAAAATGTGATACCATTTGAAAGTTATATATGTTTTTCAATCAGCCTATCGATAAGGACTTTAGTCGTAATTCTAATAGAAAATGAATAATAATTATTTATTAAATTCAAATTAAAGCATAATTTATATTGGTGGAAAGCTAAGAATCTCCTCTAAAAACCCTTTTCATTTCATCAATTCTGGGTAAAAAAAAGTCATCAGCCACATACACTACAAATACACATAATATTGCCACTTTTTGGCCCATCATGATCCTGCACATACCCATATTCAGGAAAGGTTAATGACTAACCAAAGGAGGCAACAAGTGACATACAAGGACATGACTACTTAAGCCCTTAGCCCCACTTAATGTAGGACAAAGGTGAGCCAAAATGATTTATGAAAGGAATGGTAGAGTTAAAATAAGTATCAATTAGAGGAATTAGGTGCCCCTACATGGGGAAGCATACCAAATTCCTTAACATGTTGGATTTTACTACTGAAAGCCTTGCATTCATTTGTGAAATGATCATGAAATATGTGATATGTGCAAAATTAAGTCTTGTAATAACATTTCTCCTAAGTTCTAGGGGGAATGGTGATCAAGTGATCTTGGAGGAGTCTTAACAATATACCCTCTTGATCAAGGGGAGAAGTAGTTTGTGTTGCTGGAAAAGAAATGTCTTGCTTAGTACATGATGTCATACCTACGCAAGGTTCTTTAGATTGCAAGATTTTGTTCTCAATCTTAAAGGAGGAGGGAAATTCTATCAAATGAAAATATTTAGTGCTATGTGAGATGACATTGATGTTAACTAAAGAGGTTCTTGTGTGTTTTGGTTCAGGAGAAAAAATAAGACTAGTAGTGTCGATCAGCTCAGGATGTACTACTATTAAGGTTGGTTAAGAAGGATGTTTTGTGATAGTATTGAGGTTAAGGGATGGCTTGTATATCTCAATCAAAGGAAAATAACCAAGACCATGAGTCATTTATTGTGTGTTAGGCTCTATTGGGTTGTAGATACCTTGTTCATGAGCACCACATCCTTTTCCACTATAGCCAAGTTGTTTCATAAGATCATAACCATGTCCATAAATATTTTTCATTTCTTTTGAAGTCAATGGTTGTTCATGATTAAGTTCATCAAAGGTTGTTGTGTAACATAATGTTTGTTATTCTAAAGTGGTTGGGGTGGATGCTTGTGAAGGGTTGTCCGAGTTTTGTGTTGACAAAACAACAGTGTCTTTTTCCTTGCTAGATTCATTGTGTATGATCTGGTATTCTCCAAAGGATATGGGTGTGAATTCTAAGGAACCCCAATCATCATATAAGAGCTTCATGGTTGGTTCATGATTTTTTATGGGGTCCACTTGTGTGTTTGGTGTTAATGTGTTCAAGGGATTTTGTTTGTCTTTCTCAATGTTTAAACAACTGTTTGAATGAGGGTCAGCTTCAAGTGTACACTTTGTTGTTGTAGATTTATTTCATTTTTTGATGAAGAGTAGAAGGCACAAAATTCATTGCATGAATCCATAGTCTACCTAAGAGAAGGTTATATGCGAGATCATTAGGAATAACATGGATTGGTGTTTCTAATGTGGCCACTCCAACTGTAATAGGTAAAGTGATCACACCAAGCTCTTGTTTGCTTATATTGTCAAATCCCCTAATGAATAAACTTGGATCAGGTCAAATGTTTGATTTATTGAAACCAAGTATATTGAGAAGGTTCACTACATAGAAATTAAGAGCAGAAATAGTTTCTACATGAGTTCTCTTAATCCCTTTTCATTTGTATTGAGTGATGATCATAAAAGATTTCTTTTTTTTTTGCACTTACAAAGGAGGAAGTCACTTTAGTGGAAAAAAATGTCATCATTTATGGCTTGAATCATGGTTTCTATATCATTTGGTTGCATATTAGAAGGGATAGGAACTTGTTGCAAGTCTGATTGGATCATGTTGTGATAGTGAGGGGAGGCTTGAATAAGGTCCCATAATGATATTTTAGCAGGAGTATTCTTTAGTTGTTCAAAAAGATTGCACTCTTTTCCACTAGGAAGACCTAGTAAGACAAGCTTAGATGGGATAGGATTAGGAAAAGGTAAGGGTTTTGGCGTTGGTTGTGGTGGTTGCAGATTATTTCATGTGTTATATGTATGAGTAATAGTATTATGACTCAGTTGCTGTGAAACATTGTTCTCAGGTGGGTAGAGGATGAGTTCAAGTTTATTTTGGGTTAGAGGTTTATGTCAAGGGGGGTAAAGGATGATTTGAGGTTGAATAATGTAAACATCCCTTATCAAGTGAGAGTCTACATCATTACTATTATTCTTGTCTTGCTTCATGATATCCTTCCTAAGTGGAGGGTTTGGAGAAGAAATACAAACTAAGTTTAAGGTTGGTTCTTCTAAAAGGACCTCATCACAAGTAGGAGAATGATCAATGGTTAAATTTTATTTTCTAAGAAGGTTTTTGTGAGGTGAAGGGGGACAACTAAGATTATGATGAACTTCATGGAAAAAAAATTCTAACATCAAAGTATCATCTTCACAACAATGAGAGATACTAAGAGAAGAAGAAACTGCACTATCATGATTATATATGATTGTATTTTGTTGGTAATGAATGTATTGTCCACAAAAAGAGGTAAAAGGAGAGAAAAAACTTGGATTCTCAAAAGTATCATTGATTGTTTCTTCTAACACCAATTTAATATATTGTTCATCAATAGGATAAATATTAGGGGAAGAACAAATATGATCACTAGGAATGTTCAAGGTTTTATTCTCTTTCACTAAAACACTCTCATAGAGAGGGGATAGGAAATGTTTCTTAAAATTTCTAAATATGTAAGGTACTAGCATTGTTTGAATAAGAATGAAAAGAACATGTAACCATTTCATGCAATGTTTCAGCAATATGAACAATGTATATGCAAATATACAAAACACTTTTATCCAATGTATGCAACACCTTAAGAATGTAAAAAATGTATATGCAAGAATGAAAATAAATTTTACCAAACTAATGTAATTTTTTATGAATATAAACATGATGTATGCAAAAGTGAAAAGTACTTTTATCAATGTTATGCAAAATTTCAAAAATGTGAGCATTTTCAGATTTAATGATGTTTGTAATTAAAGTGATTTGAAGAATGAGTAGTCTAGAATGATGTTTTTGAGCAAGATGCATAAAAAAAATGTTCTCAAAACTTTCTAGACTTATACTATATCATACTAGGAGGTTTATGAAGCACAAAAATGAGGTTTCTGATGTTGTAACAGTTAGTGAAAAAATTGGACAGGGACTGATTCGCCCAGAATGGCAAATGAGTCCCAGTAAGGGCTTTTTGAATTTTTTTTAGAATTTAGAATTTTTTTTCATGTATTTTATGTTTTATTATGTAGACCAAAGATGTACATGCATAATTTCAAAAAAAATTAAGAAAATTATATGCAAAAATGCAATCTAAATGAGCTTTTTAGTCAAGCAAGTTTTTGAAACCCTAGAATGCAAAAAAATGCAAAGTCTAATGCATGCAAGATATTTCTAGGATTATGATGGACTCCTAATAAAAAAAAAAGAGTATTCTAAAAGTAGGTTCACTAAAACGAACCATAGATTTTAGTAGTGTGGGATGCTATGTCTCTTTTGCTCAATTAGGGTCTTTCACCAAATTGAAAGAGATAGATCCCACACCACAAATCTAGGTGGTTCACTCAAAATAATGCAAGTATGATGGAATTAAGCCTAAATTAAATGATATAGATGCAAAAATTTGATAAAATTGATTGATTAATGAATGGAAAATAAGAGAATGATGAATGTCGGAAAACACATTCTGTAATGCAAAAACACCAAGAAATATGAACAAAACTAAACAAAAATGGATGAAATTGAAGTGTGCACTTGATATTTGGATAAAGAATGCAAATAACTTCTATAATGCTATTGATGCTAATTTTTAGGCTTGGTGGAACTCATTCGCCATTTTCAGTGAATTAGTCCTAGTTTTGGAAAACTGTTTCAAAGCTCATTTCAGACAAATGGGTATCCAAAAATATAGAAAACCAAAATTAGGCTTGGTAGTGGGACTCATTCTCCATCCATGGTGAATGAGTCCACTTTTGAATTTCTAAATATTCAAATGTGGAAATAGGAGCTTTTGGTCTACAATTTCTACTTTTCGACGTGTCTGGTTCTGAAACTGACTGATTTGGGCCTAAAAGTGACTTTTTGAGGGTATTTTGACTTATCCAATGAAGAGATAACTTGAAAAAAATTTCAATGCAATATTCAATGATTTCTAAGCTTCCAAGATGCCTAAATCTACAAACACACAAGAAGAGAGGAATAAATGTTGGATGTTAGGGCATGTGGATTTGCATTGGTCAAACCCCCTTTAGGTAATTAAACTTAAATATACAAATAATGTAATGAATTGTGCAATAATAGAGTTATTACATTGTGACAATGATTGATATTGAATTTATGTAGAAAAACATGAAGAATCTACCCTTGAATGTCTTAGGAAGCTATCTTGATGACTTGCAATGGTGAAACCCTAACTTGACTGAATTGATAGAGAAGATAGATGATGAATGAATGATGAGAGATTTGTGAATGAGTTAGGAGATGAATGGGGGTTGAAATGGATTGAAAAACATTTATTTATACACGCTTATGCACTAATTACCCAATAATACATCACAGGCTAACATAAGGTATTTTTGAATAAAAACCTGAAAGAAAATTTGAATTATTTTGAATTTGAAGCCAAACGAGACTCATTCGCCACCCATGGTGAATGGTTCCCACTCTAGGCTTTCAAGTGGATTTTGGGAATTAATTTGTGTTTAATGTTGTTTTTCAGGTTTACATTCAAAAATACACTTAAATAAGTCTTATGAGTGCATAAAGGGGTCAAACAAAGTATAAGAAAGGTGTAAATAGTGATAAGAAGCCTAGAAAAGTGTGAAATATAGTTAAAAGACTTTAGAACACTTTATAATAGGACTTGATAAGTGATAAAAATATAATTTTTAGATGAATTATAATGAGAAGAGTCTAGAAATGTTTAGAAAATGTGTTACAACACTTCACAACACCTTCACAAGGCATTGTTAAATGTACTTGAAATGGTCTAAGACCTAGTATGGATGTGTAAAACACCTCAAAACATCAAATCAAGGTCTTATTAAGTCCATTTATCATCAAATATTCCCCAAATCAAGAAAATTTCCTTTTTTCTATGGTACCCCTTGTAGTGTAGAAAATTGTACGATCTTCTTGGAGATGGTACAATTTCAGACTTAATTTTGACCTATTATAGTACCATTGCATTAATGACACTTTAAATTATCAATAATAAACCCATAAGTCCCTTTATTTTCGTTCTTAAGGCTTATTTCAACAAAAATCCCAACAAAATCAACAAAGACATTCAATTTTCTAACATGATATTTTCACACCTTGGAAAGTTCAGGTGGAACTCATATGCCACCTTAAGTGTATCAATCCCCCTAGGTGATACCCATATTCCACAACTAGTGTATGAGTATCGTATGGCCCCTCTTTAGGGGGTATGTGCAGGATCATCATGGAGAAAACAAACCCTTAAGTGGCAAAAAGTTCAGAAAAATCAAAGTTGAGCAACTTGACATAAAAATTTGAATAAGTTATCTATATTATTTCAAAAATATGTAAGAATATAATCTATAGAAAATTGAATGTAGTTTCTAAACTACTAGGCTCTTTTTTTTTAATCTATTTGGTGAAAATTTGAAATTTCAATGCAATAGTACTTAAATCTTAGGGAAAAAATAAGAAGTAGGTGTTTGTCTGACCACCCTAACGACAATAAAATGACAATATTTTCTTATAAGATTTTAGATATAAATGGAGGACTCATGTTCAAATGTGATGCAATTTTTTCATAATTTTTTTCCAAGTAAATAATTAATTATGAATTTTTTTATTACAAATTTTAAAAAATATAAAAAACTTGTATGTCTAACCACTTTAACTTGGTCAAAACTTAACAAAATTCAATTTTTTTTTTAATCCTATAGTATGCAAAGATAGAATGTGATACCATTTGAAAGCTATAGATTTTTTTCAATCAGCCTATCAATTAGGACTTTATTCGTAATTCAAATAGAAAATGATTAATAATTATTTATTAAATTCAAAGAAAAGAATAATTTATATTGGTGGAAAGCTGAGAATATCCTTTAAAAACCCTTTTCATTTCATCAATTTTGGATTAAAAAAAAGTTGTCAGCCACATACCCTACAAATACCCATCATATCACCACTTTTTGGCCCATCATGATCCTACACATACCCTAGGGTTTGAGCAAGAAATTAAGGTTTTTCATTCAAATTTTTGGTTGATGTCAATATTTGAGATCTAATAAATGGTAAATTAGATGAAGTGGCTATATAAAAAAGGTTTCAAATCATTACTATGCTGTTGAAAATTAGACCCGCTACTTGACATGAGACTAAATGGACTTAATGAGGTCTTAATCTAGTGTTGTGAGGCATTTTATGCATCCACACTAGGTCTTCGACCATTGCAAATCAAACAACATACTTTTAATGACGTCTTGTAAAGGTGTTGTGAAGTCCTGTAAGAAGCTTTCTCGTTGTTCTAGAATTAATTAACTTATTTATCCCTAATTCAACATTATAAAATGTGTTTAATAACATTATTACATCAATCTATAATGTTCATAATGTAAACTTAATGATAAATTAGTGTTGTAATGTGTCTTGCACATTCACATTGTTTTTTGTGCCCTTTTAGGCTATGCGGACCTAATTTTAGTGTTGTAAAGTGTATTTAATCACACTTTCACATTGATTTATGTGTCCCAAACCCTATTCAACATTTACATCATCACTAATATGTCCTATTTTACCCATATTGTGCATCTCGAGGCTTTAATTGATCAAACACCTAACAAGATAACATTTTAAACCTTATTTCCTATCTCCTTAGCTTCATAGGTGTTAGAGTGGCCCTTGTGGGACCCATTCACCAAGCCTGGAGAATGAGTCCCATCCAAGTGGGACCCATTTTCTATGCATGGCGAATGAGTCTTATTTGGCCCCCATTTTGAGCCTTGAGCAGGAAAAAGTGAAACTTAAAGTTTATTTTCACTTCATGTCAGCCTATGATATAGTATAATCGGGTACTAAGGCACAATTGACTATAAATAAGTGTTTTTATCCTCATTTTACATACTAAAACTCATTATTACATTCACATCATTCATTCATCATCTATCTTTTATCACAAGTGAAGTAAACTCGGGCTTTCTTTCTCATTGCAAGTCTTCAATTGAGCTTCCAACTACATTCAAGAGATGAATCTTCATATTATGTTGCATACTTCCAAGGTCAAATAATCATGACAAGGAAATCATATCAATTGTTTCATGTTTCACTACTTTATTTCATTACTTTGGTTTAATTACCTAAACAGGGATTACCAAGGCAAACCCCCATGCCCTAACCTTCAACATCTCTCTTTTGTCTTGTTGTTTGCAGATATAGGACTATTGGAGGCTTAATAATAATTGGAGATCAAGTTTTAAATTCACTCAAGTCATATCTTCATCATCCAAGTCAAGTCATCAACAAAAAGTCACTTACAAACCTGAATTTTGCAGTTTCAGATCCAGACACTTTGAGGTGCAAATTGAGCAATCTGAAAGCCACAAATTCCATTTTTAAGTTTTTAGAAAGTAAAAATTTGACTCATTCACCATAGGTGGTGAATTATTCCCACACCAAGGTTAATTTTCGGATTTTTACATTTTTTAGTACCCTTTTGGCTAAAATGGGCTTTGATATAGGCATCCCGAATTGGGACTGATTCGCCTAGAGTGGCGAATGAGTCCCACCAGGCTTAAATTTCATTATACAAGCCTTTTAGATGTATTTTATAGACTTCATAAATATCCAAAGTGTACACTTTCATTTTGATTCATTTCTGTTAAGTTTTGCATTCATTTCTAGTTTATTTTTGCATATCACACTGTGTTTTCAAACAAAGCATAAATCTTGGTTTTGCATTCATTTTTGGTGATTTAGATTAATATATTACATTTATTTAAATTCATTTACATAATATATCATTCAATACATCCTAATTTGAGTGTGCAATAAGCATTTTCGGACTTGAATCTCTCTCTTTCTAGGTGAAAAGCCTTAGGAAGAGAACCAAGCATTTTGGGTTCCTAAAATCTATGTCACATTTTGGTGAACCCAAATTTTATAATACTTTATTTTCTGATTTTGAGTCCTTTATCATTGATCTAGTCATGCATACATTTTCATTTGGATTTGCATTAGTTTGTATACTAGATTTTCAAACTTGCATTCATAAAAAGTGCATTTAAGTTGCATCTAAATACGTTTAGATTTACTGAAATTCTGTATTTCCCATTTATTTTTGCATATGGGCTCTCATAATTCATAAAAATCAGTCATAGATTTTTTTAATTTTTGAAAAATTTCCATACTAGGACTCATTTGCCACCTTGGGCGAATCAGTGTCTTTTGGCACCTAAAACAACATTTTTCATATCTCAAAAATTGGTTTTTAGGATTCTAATTGGTGCCTTAACCTGCATATACTAGTTAATTACATTTCTACAACATGTATTTCATCAAAACTAGCATAAATTGGCTCATTTCATGCATAGTTTAAAATACACATTTGCATTATCATATTGTTATATAGCATAATCGGTGAATTCTTCTTTGAAATGTGCATTTCATACACTTTCTTATCTTATTTTGGAGTTTTTAATCATGGATCTAGCTTTCATTAGGGCTTGCATGATTCATTTGCATGTTAGGTGTTAAATTTTTCCTTCATAAAAAATGCATAATAGGTTGCATTGTTGCATCTTTAATCATTGAGAAATTATAAAATTCTACATCCTTAACTTAGGTTTGTATCTTAGCATTCTGAAAACATTAAAATTGGACAAAATTTTTTGAAAATTTTGAAAAATTCCATACTAGGACTCATTTGCCACCCTAGGCAAATCAGTCCCTTTTAACCCCTAAAACAATAGTGTCCCAAACTCAGAAATTTGTTTTTAGGCTTTTTTTTGGTGTCTTAACTTGTATATATTAGTCAATTGCATTTATGTAGCATGCATTTCACTAGATCTCACTTAAAATAGCTCATTTCATGCATTGTTTCATTCTTCATTAGCGCATAGTGTAATTTAAATATTCCCATGTTTCATATTTGAAAATTGCATTTCATTACATTGCACTGCATTTCTCTTTGCATAACATGTTCTTTAGGTGTGCCTTTGGTTTGATTAAGCATGGATTTTATAAGCATAGCACTTCCTCTTATGATTTGTATGACACTTATGAGTAACATTGTGTAGAACAAAACATTACATTACCCATTGGTGTGAATGGAACTATAGACAATCATAACACCCATACTTTTTTTTCTCCTAATGCCTCTCCTATTAGTGATGAAGGTATCTTGGTGAAAGAAGTTACAAGCATTGCGAGTGTTGATTTTCCATCTCCTTATTCCCCTTTAGGTGATGTTAGTAGAAAATACAATGAAAACATAGCCACATTCTTGCATACCACCTTACCTCATCTCTATTCACCTCCCAACACTTCCCGTATTTGTGACAATAATTTCATGAATGATTCTGACCAACACATTTGTGAGGAGAATATGTTGGTATCAAGCAACCCAATGATTGAGAGGTATAATATTATTTCTCTCTTTCCTAATGTTCCAAACAATTGGAAGGCTCTACTTGAACAAGAAGCTCCAATCATTGACACACATGCCAATCCTATTTGTCCTCCCCTTCATGACTCCCCTTTTTGTGATGCAACTTTGACATGTGATGCACCTCTTGATTGTCACCTTTCTCAAAGCTCTCCTACTAGGGTAGATACTTTGAATCAAGATAATGATATTATGGACAACATTCAACTTTTCCCCTCTCCTAATATCTCTTTCATTAGTGAAGATGATATTATGGTGTTACATGATCCAATCCATGAACATCATGAGAATCTTATAGAACAACATAATTCAACCATTAATAATTCCCTTAGTTGTGGTGAATTTATGTTGGAGGAGTGATGCCTTAATTATCATGAACATGAGGTTTGTTGTTATCCTATGAACTCTCCTTCTATGGATGATATTATGATACATGACATAGATAATATGCCCTTTGAAGAAAATGAAGAATCTCACTTGTTAAGGGATGTTAACAATATTCAACCTCATTACACTAAACCTAAACTTACCCTTTACCCACGTGCACATCTGCTTCCTCCTTCTAACAAACCTAAACTTACCCTTTACCCACCTTCACATCTGATTCATCCTTCTAATAAACCTAAACTTGTTCTCTACCCACCCTCACATCCACTTCATCCCTCTAACCAATGTAACACCAATGTATTGAAACAATCTAGTGATGATACTATTGCTTATACATATAACATACAAAATTAGCCACAACCACCACAAATAAATTAACCATCATTACCTTTACCTAATCCACCTAGTGCTCCTCATTACCTCCCACCCATAAAGGAGTATGATATTGTTGAACAATTAAAGAGTACTCCTGCAAAAATTTCCCTTTGGGATTTACTTCAAACATCACCAAGTTACAACACCACTCTTCAAAATGCTTTATAACAAATAAGAATCCCTTCTAGAACTAGTCTGAATGATGTGACAACTCTTGTTCCAAAACATAGTCTGGATATTACTTTTCATCAACATGAGCTCTCTCCTTTCAAATTATGAAAAAAAGTGAGGCTTTCATGATTATTGCTCAATACAAATTGATGGGCATCAAAAGGAATCTTATCAAAAATGGTTATGCTCTTAATGCATGTGGTGTGAGTCTCCTTGATCACTTAGAAGTTGATAGATCATAATTCATACCTAATTCTATATCTATTCAAGGATTTGATAATACAAAAATAGAAACCACTCGGTGTAATCACTTTGCCTATTATGGTTGGGGTAGTTACTTTGCAAACTCCTACTCATGTTATGCCTTATGATATTTAATACAACCTTCTTCTAGGTAAACCATGGATTCATGAGATGAATGTAGTGGCTTCAACCATTCACCGTATCATGAAATATGTCTATAACAACTACATTTATCAAGTTGAAGTTGATTCCAAGCTTGACAGTTAATTGAACCTTGAAGAAAGGATTACAAGTCATCTAAACACCTTGATTCACACCTCCAACATAGAAATTGAACATAATGATCAGGAATTTCCATCTAAATTCTTTGGTGATGATTGGGGATCCTTAGACTTCACATCCCCATTTATGAATGAACACATACTTACATAAAATACAAATGAGAAACCACAACAACCACCCATCATGACAACACAAACTTCAAATAACTTTTCAAAAGAATTTGCCTCAACCACTTTAGACAATGCGACAAAGTCCATAATAACACTTGATGAACACAACAATGGACAACCACCTGATTCCAAAACACTTCAAAAGCTTTATGGAAAATGGTATGACTTCATGAAATAACTTGGGTACAATGGAAAAGGTTGTGGTGCTCAAGAATAAGGTATTCGCAACCCTATAGAGCATAACATGCAACAAAAAACTCATGGTATTGGTTATTATCGTTTGATCGAGATAAAAAAGCCTTCACTCAACATCAACAATCTCACACAACACACTCCTAACTCATCTTTCACAATTTTTTGTCTTGAACATCATCCTTCCTCGAATACACAACACATGACTACACCTTTGCCTAATGTCAATGTCATCTCCCCAAATGTTCATGATTTGGATTCGTTAGATTTTGTATCCTCCTTTAATAAGTAGGATAAAATATCGCAATATAGTGACACTTGTAAAGGTATGACATGTAATACTAAGCAAGATGTATCTTTAAAACACACCACAAGACCACTTTCTACCATTGATCAAGATGGTATCTTATCAAGACTCCTCCATGATCATTTGATAACCCTCACTTCTCGAACTTGAAGGAAATGTTATCATAAGACTTTCTTTTGTAAATATCATTGAGTTCATGGCACTCCACTAATGCCTGTATTGCTTTTAATTGTAATATATAACATTTTCAGGAATTTGGTATGCATCTAATTTCTCTAATTTCTCTTGATTTTCATTCTAGAATGCATTTTATTCATTGTTTTGGCTCACTCTTGTCCTGCACTAAGTGAGGGCATGGGGTTCGATAGCCTTGTCCTCATATGTGACTTGTGGTTGCCTCCTTTGGCTAGTCATTAACCTTTCATGAATACATAAGAGAAAGCTTGAGATGTGAACATGTCTAAAGATTGGCTCGCATATGACATACTTCTTTCTTCATGACACAACTTTTCAGAAACATGACTTGGCATAGGGATTTCTCGATAAGCTCTCATGTCTTCTCTTTGTCTACTTTAAAGCAATTGATCATAGTACGAGTTCTTACAACTACTTTAAAGTTGGGGCATACATCACCACTTGCATTTCATTGTGTTATTTTCTCTTTCTTGTGATTCCCTCTCTTGGAAGCATTAGATACAATGTTTCCTAGGATGAGATCTTGCACTTTTCACTCTCTTAGAAACAAGATGAGATTTTTTTCACTTATTCTGTCTTGGAGACATTGGGCATGATGTTCCTTAAGATGAGACATTGCATGAAATAGGAAAAATCCCTTTGAACAATCCTTACACTTTTCTGCATTAACATTGTCTATGAAGCATATGAAGTTATTCTTACCTCATAAAGCTTGAAATGATATAATTTTCCCTTATGGCACCTTGTTAAAGTTATCAAGCGGTATAAATTTAATATGGTTCAGCAGGAAGCACACCTAGTGGCATGAATTCCCACATAGCCACTTTTCTATTTGTTCATGAGTACATGCCAACTAGCATATGTTACTCTCTTTTTTTTTTATGTTTTGGGCCTTCTCACCCTACAGATGACCTGAAGTTCTATAGCCCCAAAGTGATTACATCTTATCTCTCATTACCTTTCCATTTTTCATAATTTTGTGGATCTCTCTTGAATGGCTACTTTAGTGTGAAGAAGCAAGTTCCTCTCACTAAAATGGGGGCTAAATGTGCTGCCGAAAATTGGACCTGCTACTTAACATGCAATTAAATGGACTTAAAGAGGTCTTAATCAAGTGTTATGAGGCATTTTATGCATCCACACTAGGTTTTGGACCCTTGCAAATAAAATGACATGCTTTTAATGATGTCTTGTAAAGGTGTTGTGAAGTCTTGTAAGAATCTTTCATGCTTTTCTAGACTTAATTAACTTATTTATCCATGATTCAACATTATAAAATGTGTTTAATAACATTATTACATCAATCTAGAAGGTTCTTAATGTAAAATTAATGATAAATTAGTGTTGTGATGTGTCTTGCACATTTGCATTGTTTTGTATGCCCTTATAGGCTATGTGGACCTAATTTTAGTGTTGTAAAATGTATTTAATCATACTTCCACATTGATTTATGTATCCCAAACCCTATTCAACATTTACATCATCACTAATATGTCCCGTTTTATCCATATTGTGCATCCCAAGGCTTTAATTGATCAAACACCTAACAAGATAGCATTTTAGACCTTATTTTCTATGTCATTAGCTTCATAGGTTTCATAATAGACATTGTGGGACCCATTCTCTAGGCATGGCGAATGAGTCCTATCTAGCCCCCATTTTCACCTTTGAGTAGGAAAAAGTGAAATTTAAAGTTTATTTTCACTTCATGTCATTTTGTGATATAATATAATTAGGTACTAAGGAATAATTGACTATAAATAAGTGTTTTTATCCTCATTTTGCATACAACTCATTATTACATTCACATCATTCATCCATCATTTATCTCCTATCACAAGTCAAGCAAACTAGGGCTTTCTCATTGCAAGTCTTCAATTGAGCTTCCAAGTACATTCAAGAGCTGAATCTCCATGTTATGTTGTAGAATTCCAAGACCAAGTCATCATGGAAAGGTAATCATCTCCATTTTTGCATGTTTCACTACTTTATTTCATCACTTTGGTTTAATTACCTAAATGGGGTTTGATGAAGGCAAACCCCCATGCCCTAACCTTCAACATATCTCTCTTTTGTCTTGTTGTTCACAGATCTAGGACTCTTGGAGGCTTAGGAATCATTGGAGATCAAGCTATAAATTGACTCAAATCATATCTTCATCATCCAAGTCAAATCATCAACAAAAAGTCACTTACAAACTTGAATTTGGCAGTTTTAGATCCAGACACCTGGAGGTGTAGATTGAGCAATTTGAAAGCCACATATTCCATTTTTAAGCTTTTAGAAAGTCCAAAGTGGACTCATTCACCATGGGTGGTGAATAAGTACCACCCTAAGGCCAATTTTTATATTTTTACATTTTTGAGTACCCTTTTTGACTAAAATAGGCTTTGGTACAGTCATCCAGAACTAGGACTGATTTGTCTAGAGTGGTGAATGAGTCCCACCAAGCTTAAATTTTAGTATCAGCAGCCTTTTAGATGTATTTTCTAGCCTTCATCAATATCCCAGGTGGACAATTTCATTTCAATTCACTTCTAATAAGTTTTGCATTCATTTCTAATTTATTTCTACATATCACACTATGTTTTCAAACAAAGCATAAATCTTAGTTTTGCATTCATTTTTAGTCATTTATATTAATTTCTTACATTTATTTAAATTAATTTACATCATATTTCATTGCATACATCCTAATTTGAGTGTCACGTAAGCATTTTAGGACCTGAATAACTCTTTCTAGCTGAAAAACCCTAGGAAGAGAACCAAGCATTTTGGGTTCCTAAAATCTATGTCACAATTACTTTCATCTATAAAAGTAATTCAATATCTAAGCATTCACAAGCACTCAAGATAAATTATTTAGGAAATTTTGAAGTCTTGGAGAAGCATTATAGTGTGTTTACAGGTCTTCAAGCTTACTTTCATTTGAGATATATAACATTGTCAAGGATTGATGATGGTTTCCTATGGTGAATCATGATGGACTCTAGGTTGGGGAGATGCAACTAGTGATTGAACCAAGCCTAATGACTTGTTTCCTAAGTGATTCCATCCTCCATTATCACTCTAATTTCTATCTAAAGGAAGGTACACACATTATTATGACTTATTACGGTGATTAGATATCTCCCAAAGTGAGTCATCATCTCTATGTTTCATTCATACATCTTATTCAAGTACATTAGAATAGGATTCCATTGCATTTTAGATCTCCAAATCTTAGATGCACTTAATATTAGGGATTGCACTCACATTTACTTTCAAGATGTATCATTTTTATCAAGGTTTAATGACCAAACTATGGGTTTGACCAAGGAAAACCCCACATAAATAAATCAACACAATATTTTGATTTGTAGGTGTTATAATAGGTTTAGATCTAGAAATTAGGTTTATAGGGTAGAGTAGATATAGGAGAATATATTCAAATCTTAAATTTCCCAAAAATTAGAAAGGTACTGATATGCCACTTGTGGCATACAAGTCCTAGTATAGCTCTTTTTTCTAGTTTCAAAGGACTCATACTTGTCACTGCCAGATTCTAGTTTCTGCCTAGAAATACTAAACTAGGACTAAATCCCTAATTCTAGAATATGAATCCCAATATGCTTTGAAAAATATATTTACTCGATAGATCAAACCAATTTCACAAATCAATACATCAATTCCCTATATAATACACAAAGTATAGGAAACACCAACACAAACCTAAGCTATCAAAACAAAAATATCCCACCAACCTACAATTCTCAAGGTTCAAACATAACAAGTTATGGGGTAAATGTACCCTCAAAAAAATTTACCTTGAATGGTTTTGATGCAAAGTAGGTTATCAAAGGTCTAACACACTCAATCAATTCTTTTCAAAAGTCTTTAACACAATAAACAAGATAGTTTTTTTCACAAATTAACACTATGCCTTATAACACAACAAACACCCCTTTTTGGAATTAATTTTCAATCCAAGCCTCAAATCCAAAATATAATTACCATTAAGGATACCCTTTTTGACCCTTCAAAACATATCAAAATTTTAGATATGATTGTTTTGCAACATAACCCTCAAAATTGTACTGCTATGCTTGAATAAGGCCTAATTAGGCTTGAAAAAATAGGTCACCATTAAGTTTTTGATCTTCAAGCCTCCAATATTCAAGAAAAGACTATAAACATGTCAAATTGGATCTGCACAAATATTTCCCATCACCCTAAATAAATTCTTGAAATCTTTTCCACAAACCCTGACACCTATGCATCTCAATTGCTTAAAGACATGAGTTTAGTCAACTAGGGAATCAACCAATTTTCCCAAATCCTCATCCCCTACTCCTGAAAATTTCACAAAAACAAAATAAATCCTATATAACCCCATTCCTCCAATTTCAAATATTTTCATTGTTGGAGTGGTGATATTTTCATTATTCTTCCCTCAAAACACCTAAACCTAGGGTTTATGAACTAGTCTTAGAAAATCTACCATAAAATCCACAAATATTGATGAAATGAAAAAAAAACAAAAGGAAGCTAACTCACTACTTAATCAATTTTAATGTATAAAAGATCACCCATAGGCCATACCAAATGTTGTAGCAACAAATTTAGCTTTCAAAACACAAGAAAAATGAAGTCTTGTTATTCAAATTTTAGAATTACATCATCAACAACTTGTCCCAACATTCACAAGTGTTTTTTAAGCCTCTACTAATCCAAAACAACCAAATCCAATGAAATCTTGAAGATACAACCATTCAACTTCCCTTTTACATCAAAAATGTAAAAGTGCAATGTTGTTTTGAGAAATTTTGCAACTTTTGTTCAAGTTCTTACCAAATTTACAAAATTGACTCCAAATGACCCAAGAAAACCTAAAACAACTTAAATACCTTATTACAAATTAAAAAAAAAATTCACCTCACAAAAACCTAACATTTGCAACATTTTTCACATTAAAAACTAGGGTGCCCTCTACCCAGTTTTAACACTCAACAAAATCAACAACCACCAACCTTCAATGCTTAAGGCTCAAACATGACAAGTTATGGGGTATATTTACCTTCACAAAACTTGGCCTTAAATGGTCTTAACACTCAACAACATCAACAATCTCAAACTCAACCATCTTAACATCAACAAAATTACAAACATCAACAATACACCACATTACAATATTTGCAACATCTACAACAACAACGTGCTCAACAAAAAGTGGTGTCACAAAATATTTTTTAACAATCATCACACACCAATTATCAACAACCAAATCTATCACAACAAAACATGGTTACTCTAAATCAATATGGATCTCACCATATATCTCCCCAATATCAAGGAAATTTTCAAAATGTTCTTTTACCTCAAGGAAATCCTCAACATCAAAATTGTATTCTACCTCAAGGGAATCCACAATATGAAACTATTCCTTTACCTCAAGGAAACCCTCGATATCAAAGTGGTATTTTTCCTCAAGGTTATCATCAATCTCAAAAAGGTTCTTATGGTATGAATTTTCCTCCTTACCATGATCTGAATTTATACACATATAATTGGTCACAAAGCATTCCTCCAACAAATATATCCTCACAACTTCAAATGTTGAGAGAAAAAATTCAAGATATTCAAATGGGTAAAAAAAAATCATACACAATTCAATACTTGTGACCATATCCATTCTACAAAAGTATAACCATGTTACCTTTCCCCCCACACTTCGAAATACCCAAATTTGACAAATATAAAGGATGTGGAAATCCCAAGAAACATATTAGAGAATTCTATGTAGCTTGCATGAAAGTGTCATACAATGATTTATACCTTATGAGACTCTTCCCAATAAGTTTAGGTGGACAAGCAATATAAATGTTCTCTCATCTACCTTCAGGGATTAGAACTTTCCAAGAAATAATTAGTCAACTTGTAGCACACTTTTCCAACAATATTGAAACAAAAATAACCTTGGAGGAGTTATATACCTTGAAACAAAACAAGGGAGAATCCTTTTCTTATTTCTTACAAAGATGGAGACATAAAGCAAGCAAATGCAAATGGTCCATACCTAAGGAACAACAATTTGAGATTTTGGTTGGGATCCTGGACACAAACCTTGTTTTCCAATTAAGAATGCAATACATATCAAATTTTGAGGAAATCATATAAAAATGTATAAACATTGAAAAAGCATTGATTTCTAGGTGATCCATACAAACTTATAACCAACCATCTAGTTCTAGTGACAAAAACCAATTTTGGGATAAAAAAAGAATGTTATTATAATGGTGTGGTGGATGAAAGGGTTGTTATCAAGGCACCATCTAACCCACATACACATAAAATCACACAAAAAAATGTTCAAAAGAAAAATATTCATGAGGACCACCACCAAGAAAAAACAATACTCCTCATCGTCAATTCATTCCCTTAGGGGAATCTATTGAAATGATACTAAATAAGTTGATTCAAAACAAGAGTCTCCTACTCTTGAAATTCCTCTAAATGATCAAGTGATGAAATTTTTTTAGAGTGATAGTCTAGACACAAATCATGAAGAAGACTCTTACATGGATGGGGATCCACAAGAATCTATTGAATAACAACCAAAATTTGTATTTTTTACTAATGTCAAGGATTCTCAACATAACATAAAAAAAGTTGCATCATGCTTTTAGGATAAACCATATTCAGTGGTAGTATGTCTGTGAATGCATTATCAAAGAGAATGATTAGGCTTACATACACATAATATCTTAAAATTAGCAAAGATAATCAACAATCCTGAGCAATAGGGAATCAATTCTTCAGTAGTTAACGAATCCAATCATGTTAGTAATACCTCCATGATATTGGGGGAAACTTTATCTAGTGCAAATATCAACATGGGGAGCATGAGGAGTCCTTATCATAGAACCAATACCAAAACTATAACTATGCATATCACTAATAATCATTCTCACACATTTCCACTCAATAATTGAGACCAATACAATGAGAAGAATCTATACCGAAGAAAAGAATAAGTCATCAAAGTAAAATAATTAGTAAATGAAAATGGAAAAATAAAATTAAAATGGATGCAAAAGAAAAAGAAGGAAAATCATCCCTATCAACCTCCATTAGTCAAAGGAACTATGGGGAAAAGCAAAAAAGGAAATTTCATCCGTAAAAAATGTCCACCAATGCAAAAGAAGGCTTTAAGAGTGACATACAAGATATATGAAGAAGTTGGTCCTAATTCCACTCAAAAATACATGTATCCACCTTTCAATGCTCATAATCCCAAGTTTAGAGAGTCAAAGATTCCAAACTATTGACCAATCCATCTACATCTCATATTCATCATTGCATTGGTCATGCCTTGGTAGCTACACTTTATAATACGTATTCTAAGGGAACTTATTGTGATGTACACATCTAGATGAGGTTAGCTTCGGTATCAACAAGGTAGATAAAAATATTTATGGATTACATTCAAGTTCCCATATCTTGGCAAGAAAACTCCTCCAAGAAGGATATTGTTGGCATATCATGACAACAATATCTACATTAGCACCACCAGGTGGTTCAACATAAGTGTACACCTTCAAAAATACCTAAAAAAAGAAGTTAAAAATCAAGAAAATAGTAAAGAAAAAAAATTTCCTCCACTAAAAACCACTTTGGTGGCGCTTTGGAAAAGTACATAGTTGGAAGGTATCCATAGTTGCATGATGGTATTATTTATGTAGGGCACAAAACCAGAACCCAGATGACAAAACTAAGAGGGTTCTTGACTGATCCCTTCATTGAAGGGAGGGCCACTTCTAGTTTGGAAGGTGTGCAGGGGACAAGTTAAGTCTGTGGTTTGAGGTGAAGCACCTAGGTGATGCTCACCCTCTTGTAGATGACATGCTAAGTCTTGGAAGATAGAAATAATCTAGATAAGGATCTCTAACCTTACTCTCTTTTAGTTATTGTTTATAACTTAATTAAAATCATTGAATTGTGATGCAAGAATTAAATGATTTTAATCTTTTTAGTTGGAAAGTATTTATAGATGCTTTGATATGTCTAAATGGAATCAGTATGCAATGACATGTTTCGTTTATTGAAAGAGGAAGAAAAATCTCTTTTACCTTGAATGTCAGTTGTTATATGTTTGGAGAAAAAGTCTTGGTAAATCCTTTGTAGGAAGGAGATGGATTTTTGGTGCATTTTTTTCAAGTTTGACATAACACGAGTATGTTATAATGTGCTCGCATTATGTATCTTTTGGAATGTTTTATGTTCAAGTTTCTTAAGTATGTTTGATGTATGTATGCTTGTATGTATGTATGCTTGTATGTATGAATTGATGTATGCATGCTTGTATGTATGTATGTATTCCTATACATATGTATACTTATATGTATGCATGTATGTATATATGAATTCTTTTATGTATGTATGTAAGTATGTATGTATGTATGTATGTATGCATGTATGTATGTATGCATGCATGCTTGTATGTATGTACGTATCTATGCATTTTTTATATATGTATATAAGGGTTTTAGATTTAGGGTATATAAGGACCTAATGGTATGGTTTTTAGGGTTGATGGTTGAGTTATTTTCGGTTTAGGGTTTAATTTATAGGATTGATGGTTGAGGGATTAGGGATTATGTAATAGGTAGAGGGTAGAGGGTAGAGGGTTATGGGTATGTTTAGGATCATGATGGGCCAAAAAGTGGTGATATATGGGCATGTGTAGGGTAAGTGACTAATGACTTTTTTTTACCTAAAATTGATGAAATGAAAAGGATTTTTAAAAGATATTCTCAACTTTTCACCAATAAAAATTATGCTTTAATTTTAATTTAATACATAATATTATTAGTTTTCTATTTGAATTACAACTAAAGTCCTGATTGATAGGCTAATTGAAAACATTTATAGCTTTCAAATGGTATCACATTTTTTGAATCTGAAACATGTGTCACATTCTATACTTCATATACTATAGGATTAAAAAAAAAAAATCATGAAGTTTTGACCAAGTTAAGGTGGTCAGACATACAAGTTTTTATATTTTTAAAAAGTTGTAATAAAAAATTCAAATTAATTATTTACTTGATTATCAAAAATATGCATCACATCTGGACAGGAGTCCTCTACTTATATCTAAAATATTATAAAAAAAATATTATCATTTTATTGGGGTTAGGGTGGTTAGACAGACACCTAATTATTTTTTCCCTAAATTTAAGTACTACTACATTGAAATTTCAAACTTTCACCAAATAGATTTTAAAAAAATAAGCCTAGTAGTTTAGAAACTACATTCAATTTTCTACAGATTCTATTCTTACATATTTTTGAAATAATATAGATAACTTATTCAAATTTTTACGTCAAGTTTCCTAACTTTTATTTTTCTAAATTTTTTCCACTTAAGGGCCTATTTTTTCCATGATGATCTTGCACATACCCTTATACTTGAGGGATACTATTCAACCTATTGAGTGTATAAGATTAAGTACGTAAGGCATAGGGATTAGGATTTAGGATGTTGGGTTTAGGCTTTATGATATGTGTGTCGTAGAAAAATGAACCCTTGTCATTTTCATGGAATTTTAGGTCTTGTTTCATGGTGTTGGAAGTATGTTGCTCTAATTTTATGATGTATCATGGCTTGAACATGCTTATTTAGGTACTAAAACTCAAAGAACAACACCTTGTGAAGGTGTTGTGAAGTGTTGTAAGACATTTCTACATTCTTCTAGACTTTATTTAATACAATTCACAAAAAAATCACCTTTTCACTCATCAACAAGTCCTATTTTGAAGTGTTTTCAACTCTTGTAACAAGATTTCATACATTTATAGGCACATCCTAACTATTTAAATCTTTCACATGCTTTATTTTTCTCCTTTATGCCCTCATATGCTTATACTAAGTGTATTTTTGGATGTTATCCTAAAAACAACATTAAACACAACATTTTTCTCAACGCACAACTTAAGGTCCTAGGTGGGACCCATTTTTGAAGGGTGGCGAATGAGTCCTCTTGGCCCAAAATTTAAAATATTTAAAATTTTCTTTTGAGATTTTATTCAAATTCACTTAATGTCAGCTTGTGATGAGGTATGAATGAGTACTAAGGAAAAAGATTGTATAAATAAGTTTTTTTCACCTCATTCTAGAAGATCATTCACTAAGTTCACTAAACCACCTATTCACCCAAACAATCAAGCATTCTACATCATCAACTCAAGCACTTTCCAAGCACTTTGAAGCAACCATTGACATTACTTCAAATTTACAATATCAAGGGTTTGGTAAGTTAATAGCTATCAAATGTTAGTTCATCATTCCTTTCCATTTCATTATCTTTTCAAGGGTTTAATTACCAAAAGTGGGGTTTGACCAAGGAAAACCCCTATTAACTAACCCCTAATCATTTTTCCCCTTTGTGTTTGTTTGTAGATTTGATAGGTTATTAGGTGTTGAATATTGATTTTCATGTCAACTAGGTGCTTCAAGTCAATATAAGTCAAATTCAAGCTTGGAGAAGGTTATTTTTCCATTTTCTACAAATTTGACCTCGATAACCCGACAAGCAAGCATTCTTAGATATGGTGTTGCAAAGTTGTCTCCTAATTTTTTAGAAATTTGGGAGACGACTGATTCACCACCTATGGAAAATGAGTCCCACCTTAAGACCAAAAACTTGAGTTTTATCAAATTCCAATTCCTAATAGATAGAAATCTGCTCCCAACACTTTTTCATCAGTGGGTGGACTGATTTGCCACCCTGGACGAATGAGTCCCACTATGAAAAATCAATAAAATCCATCAGCATCCAAAACACTCCAAAATCATCTTACTTCATCCAAGTGCACTCATATTTACCCATGTACCTTTTTTTCTACATATTTCTTTCATTTTCTTCATTTACATAGTTGTTTGCATATGACATTGTGTTTTCAAACATGACTTTAATTGCACACTTGCATTCATTTTAGCTCATTTCAATTAGTCAATTTCATTTAGTTAAATTTATTTACATCATATCATATCACACACATCCTAATTTGAATCAACCATAAGCACATTTTTGAACCCAATCTCTCTCCTTTTAGGTGAAAACCCTAGAAGTTCTAGAGTAGAATTTGGGTCCCAAAAATCTATGTTTCATTTTGGTGAACCTGACTCTTGAACATTTTTTATTCATTTCATTTTATTCTAAATTTTCATTAACATTCAATTAGCACATTTCTTTGTTATTTCATTTTTCAAAATATTTCATATTGCATTAGTGAAAACTTCATAAAGCTTTCATTTTTGCATTGCATCACATTGGAAAACTTCAAAATCTATATTTTGCATTGAAATTGCATATTGTAGATCATTTAAATCATCCTTAAAACTCTTCAAAACACTAAAAAAATTCATACTAGGACTCATTCACCACTTAGGGTGAATCAGTCCCTCTATACATTTTCATCAACATTTATGAAATTATGTTAGCATTTGTTTGCATTATAGCTTCTTGTTCCTGGATTCTATTTTCATTTAAAAATTCTTTGTCTTCCATCCTTCATTTCACTTTAGTTTATTTTCATCATGGCTTTTTCTTTCAATAACTTTTGGACTTCTTTAAAATCACTAGTAGATATGTCAAATTGTGCTTTTGGTTGTGACCCTAATGACCTTGAACAACCTCATGCTCCTTCAATTCCTCTTGATTGGACTCCTCATGATGTTGAAATCATTGGAGAAGATGATGTTAGCATGAATAAGTTCTACAATGACTGTCTTGACAACCTTGAAGCCAATGTATCCTTTTACCCATCCATGAGATCACAAGATCTTCCCATTGTTGTACCTTTTGATCACTTTGCATATTTACATCTTGAAGTCAATATAGGACCTAAGGTTCCTCCCTCAAGTGGACCTAGTTCCTATCAACCACCAAAATCCCACCCATTCTATGAGTATATAGTAATAAACAATCCTATCAACCTTGAGGACACATATGGTAAAGGCTTTACTATTTTGAGTAAACAAGGTTGTGATACAAAACATGAACATGACATCCATCAACTTCTTGAACAAAAATCCACTGACGCCAACACAACAGGACTAGGATATCAAGATCCTTCTCATCCTAAGAGACATCCTCTCCAATCTAGGAGACTTCCAGATGTTGGAACGGTCATCTTGAATTCTCCTCCTAATTTAAAAATTCTTCTTCCACATGAACAAACTTTATCTCCTTCTAATGATAAGGATGTTAGGATCTCCATGGGTCCTTTTCCTCCTTCTATTCATGAACAAGGAGAATCAAGAAAATTCAAATGAACTTACAAAGTCAAAAAGATCAAGTTTCCTATACATCCTCCACCTGAATGTGAAAGGAGACTTCAATTTATCTTAAATAAAGGTCTTATACTTTTACCATCTGTGAATAGGTTGGTTATTCCTCCTAAGGACTCTAACATCCCTTTTTGCAAATATCATCTCAATCTTGGGTATCACACTAAAGAATGTCGGACATTGAAGTAAATACTAGTACAGTATCACTTCAATGATACCGATTGTTTCCTCCTCATCCCTTAAACATAATCAACACCCTTTATCATGCCATAGTTGTAGAATTTCCTATTCACACTATTGCATGATTCTTTTTCCATCAACCATCATGGCTCATTCTTACCTTTACACTTTGTGGAGGGTAAGAAGTTGTTAGCCTTTTCCTTGTACTACACTTATCTTCACCTCTTAACTATGTTATTCCTTTTCCACTTATCTATTTAAGATTGAGAAACCAATAACTTAGTTAATGGTTGACTTACATCTGCATTACTTGTTTCTTTTTATTTTTCTTTTCATTTGTGTATCATTTTCCCCCATGTCATGTGTTTGATGTTCTCTCTCTTAGTATACTTCTATTCATACCTCCATTCTTATATTTGTCATATTTTTTTTTCTCCTTTTCTTTTTGTTTTCCTTTTGGGGATGATGCAAAGTGTACAAACACCTTATGTCTCTTCCACATTGACCCACAAAGGTCCTTTTCTTTTTTCTCGTTTTGTTTTGTGTTTTCCTTTTGGGGATGACGCAAAGCATAGAGACGCCCTATGTCTCTGCCATGTTGACCCACAAAGGTCCTTTTATTTTTTCTCTTTTTTTTGTGTTTTCCTTTTAGGGATGACACAAAGTGTAGAGATGCCCTATGTCTCTTCCACGTTGACCCACAAAGGTCCTTTTTCTTTTTTCTCTTTTAGTTTTGTGTTTTCCTTTTGGGGATGACACAAAGTGTAGAGACACCCTATGGACCTCTTCCATGTTGACCCACAAAGGTCCTTGTCCTTTTTCTCTTTTTGTTTTGTCATGAAAACCGTTGAGACCATAATGTTTCTTCCATGTTGACCCAAACTGAATGTTCTTTTTCGTTTGTTTTCACTCTCTTTGTGCCATTCTTCCAGTTCTAAGCTCTTTCATAACAAAATTGTAGCAATGAACATACTTACCCAAAATCCATAGACCCCTTATGTTTTTGGTGTGTTTTCTTGTGTACTTGCATAAACTAAACAAGACTCCTTTGAACTTCTCTTACTTTTTCACACTTTTACATTTTCACATTTTTTACATTTTATATTTGCAAATTTTTTTCCACCATGCATAATGCAACTTGCATGATTGTGGTACCCTTTTATTTTTTGAAAATTTCTTTGTGGAACCTTGTTAAAGTTATCAAATGGGTATAGCTTTAGCATAGTTGAGTAGGAAGCCCACCTAGAAACATGAGTTTTCCCCATAGCCACTTTTGTGTTTGTCCATGCATACCAACTAGAATATGTATCGTAATTTATCGGCCTTCTCACCTTGTTGAAAACCTCAAGTTCCATGGCCTCAGAGTGAGTACACATTCTCTTTTTCAAACAATCACCCTAGATCTCTTTTCACAAATAGTTAGATTAATGATCAAAGCTCCATTCAATTCTTCTGAACACTTGTGTGGTCCTTTGTTCTTATGTTCAATTTATCATGGGATCTTTATCTTGGGGGCTTAATCATCCCTCTTGAGTGTTGTATTCCATCTTGCTAATGTAAGTATATTTGAACCCTCTTCTCTATGTTCACGACTACTTTAGTGTGAGTTTGAAGTAGGTTCATCCTCTAACTAAAGTGGGGGTAAATGTGTTGTAGAAAAATGGCCCCATTGTCATTTTTGTGGCCTTTTAGGTCTTGTTTCATGGTGTTGCAACTATGTTGCTCTGATTTTAGGATGTATCAATGCTTGAACATGCTTATTTAGGTACTAAAACTCAAATAATGATGTCTTGTGAAGGTGTTGTGAAGTGTTGTAAGAAATGTCTACATTCTTCTAGACTCTATTTAATATAATTCACCTAAAAATCTCCTTTTCACTCATCAACAAGTCCTATTTTGAAGTTTTGTAAAGTCTTGCAACAAGATTTCATACTTTTCTAGGCACATCCTCACTATTTACACCTTTCTCATGCATTATTTTGCTCCTTTATGCCCTTATATGCTTATATTGAGTGTATTTTTGGATGTTATCCTAACAAACAACATTAAACACAACATTTTTCTGACACAACTTTCGGTCCTAGGTGGGACCCATTCACCAAGGGTGGCGAATGAGTCCCCCTTGGCCCAAAATTCAAAATATTATAAATTTCCTTTCAGGATTTTATTCAAATTCACTTGATGTTGGTGTATGATGAGGTATGAACGGGTACTAAGGAACAAGAACTGTATAAATAAGTGTTTTTCATCTCATTTTAGAAGATGATTCATCAAGTTCACTTAACCATCTATTCACTCAAACAATCGAGAATTCTACATCATCAACTCAAGCAATTTTCAAGCACTTTGAAGCAACCATTGCAATTATTTTGGATTTACAATATCAAGGGTTTGGTAAGTTAATAGCTATTGCAAGTTGTTAGTTTATCATTCCTTTACATTTCATTATCTTTTCAATGGTTTAATTATCAAAAGTGGGGTTTGACCAAGGAAAACCCCTATTCACTAACCCCTAATCATTTCCCCCCTCTGTTCTTATTTTTTTGCAGCCTTTGTTTGCATATTTGATAGGTTATTAGGTGTTGAAGATTTATTTTCATGTAAACTAGGTGCTTCAAGTCAACATAAGTCAAATTCAAGCTTGGAGAAGGTTATTTGTCTATTTTCTACAGAATTGACCTTGGCAACCCAACAAGAAGGAATTCTAAGATCTGGTGTTGCAGAGTTGTCTCCTAATTTTTCAAAAAATTGGGAGGGGACTAATTTTCCTCCTATGGTGAATGAGTCCCACCTTATGACTAGAAATTTGAGTTTTGTCATATTTCAGCTCTCGACAAATAGAAACCTACTCCCAACACTTTTTCATCAGTATGTGGACTGATTCGCCACCCTAGGTGAATGAGTCCCACTGTGAAAAATTGGTAAAATCTATCAGCATCCAAAACACTCCAAAATAATTCTACTTCATCTAGGTGCACTTAGATTTACCCTTGTACCCTTTTTTTGCATATTTCTTTCTTTTTCTTCATTTACATAGTTGTTTTCAAATATGGCTTTAATTGCACACTTGCATTCATTTTAGCTCATTTCAATCAGTCAATTATATTTAGTTAACTTTATTTACATTATATCACATCACACACATTCTAATTTAAATGAGCCATAAGCACATTTTTGGAACTAATCTCTCTCCTTTTAGGTGAAAACCCTAGAAGTGGTTGAGTAGAATTTGTGTCCCAAAAATCTATGTTTCAATATGGATTGAGGGCATCTAAGGCATAGGGTGACTTAGGTTGAGAGTGTATGGTTTAGGTTTTAAGTATAGGGTTGAGGCACAATAGTAAGGGTTTAGGGTATAAGGGTGAGGTTGTAGATTACAAATATTAGAGTTTGTGGGTAAATTTTTTAGGGTTTAAGGTATAGGGTTGAGGATTGAGGGATTATGGCTTAAGTATATGGTTGAGGGTAGAGGATAGAGAGTAGAGGGTTGAGAGTTCATACTTGAGGAACAATGTTCAAGGTTGAGTTTCTAAGATATAGGGTTTAGGGTTTAATATTTAGGGTATAAGTCATATGGATGAGGGTTGTCAGTTTAGGGAATAAGTATAGGATTGAGGGTATGGGGTATAGGGTAGAGGTTTAAAGGTTGAGGGATAATTTTTGAGTTTGAGTGTCCAAGGTTAGGTGAATAGGATATAGGGTTTAAGGGTATCTAGGGGTTGATAGTTTAGGGTTTAAGGGTTTAAGTTTTGAGGTATTAAGCACTTAATGGTTGAGGGATTAGGTTTTAAGGTATAGTGTCAAGGGTAGAGGGTTTAGGGATAGGGTTTAGGGTTTAATGCTTAAGGGTTTTGAGGGTTGAGGTTGTCATGATAGAGTTTAGGGTTAAGGGTTAAGGGATTAGGGTTTAAGGGTTGAGGGTTTAAGGCTTTAAGGTAAAAGGGTCAAGGGTTTAGGGTTTAAGGGTTGAGGGCTTAAACGATTATGCTTTAAGGTTTGAGCATTAAGAGATTAGGGTCTAAGGTATAGGGTTGATATATTAGGGTTAAGGTTTAATGTATATGGTAGAGGGGTTGAGGGTTGAGAGTTTAATGGTTGAGGATTGAAGGATTAGTATTGAAGATTGAAGGTTTAGGGTTGAGGTTTGAGGGTTGAGATTGAGGGTTGGGGGTTGAGGGTTGAGGGTTGAGGGTTAAGGGTTGATGGTTGGGGGTTGAGGGTGGAGGGTTGAGGGTTGAGGGTTTAATGTATAGGGTTGATGAATTAGGTTTGATGGTTGAGGATTTAAGGTATAGGGTTGATGGATTAGGGTAGATGGTGCTATTTTATAATTGATGAATAATATTCAAGGTTGAGTGTTTAAGATATAGGGTTCAGGGTTTATGGTTGAGTGTATAAAGAATATGGATGAGTGTTGAGGGTTAAGGGCATAAGTATAGGGTTGAGGGTATAGGTTATAGGGTAGGTGTTTGAAGCTTGAGGGATAATGTTCAAGGTTTAGTGTCCAAGGTTAAATTTATAGGTTGTAGGTTTTAAGGGTTTAAGGATTAAGGATTTAAGGGTATATAGGGGTTGAGAGTTTATGGTTTAAGGGTTTAACTTTTGAGAGATAAAGGTTTGAGGATTTAGGGATATGGTTTAGTTTGAGGGTTAAGGGATTATGGTTTAAGGGTTTAGGGTTTGAGGATTTAAGGTTGAAGGGTCAAGGGTTTAGGGTTTAAGGGTGTAGGGCTTAAAGTTTGAGGGCTTAAGGGATTATGATTTAAGGGTTAGAAATTAAGAGATTAGGTTTTAAGGTATAGTATTGATGTGTTAGGCTTAAGGGTTTAATGTATATGTTATATTTTTTGAGGGTTGAGGGTTGAGGGTTTAATGGTTGTGGTTTTAAGTGTTGAGATTTTAATGGTTGAGGGTTGAAGGATTAGGGTTGAGGGTTGAGATTTGAGGATTTAAAGTATAGGGTTGAGGGATTAGGGTAGAGGATTGAGATTTTACAATTGAGGGATGATTTGTAAGGTGAGTATCTAAGATATAGGGTTTAGGGTTTAAGGTTCAGGGTATAAGGCATATGGATGAGGGTTGAGGGTATAGGGCATAGTGTAGAGGTTTGAAGGTTGAAGGATTATGTTTGAGGTTGAGTGTCCAAGGTTAAGTGTATAGGGCATAGGGGGTAAGCCTTTAAGGTTTAAGGATATCTATGGGTTGAGAGTTTAGGGTTCAAGGTTTGAGGGATTAAGGGTGTATGGTTTAAGGTTTAATTGTTGAGGATTGAGGCTTTAGTGTTGATGGTTAAGGGATCAGGGTTTAAGGTTTGAGGGTTTAATTCTTTAAGGTTAAAGAGTAAATAGTTTATTGTTTAAGGGTTAAGGGCTTAAAGGATTGGGGTTTATGGGTTAAGTTGAAGGATATTAGGATTTAAGGTATAGGACTAATGTATTAGGGTTACAGGTTGAATATATAGGGTGGATGGGTTGAGGGTAGAGGGTTTAAGGGTTGATGGTTTAAGAGTTGTGTGTTTAAGGGTTGAGGGTTGAAGGATTAGGATTGATTGTTGAGGGTTCAAGGTTGAGGGTTGAGGGTTGAGGGTTTAATGTATAGTGTTGAGGGCTTATGGTTTATGGTTGAGGGTGAGGATTTAAGGCATAGGGTTGAGGGATTGGGGTAGAGAGTTAAGAGTTTCTAGTTAAGGAATAATTCTTAAGGTTTAGTGTATAAGATATAAGGTTTAGGGTTTAAGGTTGATGGTATAAGGCATATGGATGAGGGTTGACAGTTGAAAATTGAGGGTATAAGTATATGAATGAGGGTATAGGGTATAGGATAGAGGTTAGAAGGTTGAGGGATAATATTTAAGGTTGAGTGTATAAGGTTAAAAGTATAGGGTTTAAGGGTATCAAGGTACCTTGAGAGTTTAGGGTTTAAGGGTTGAGAGATTAAGGTTTTAAGGGTCGAGGGATTAGGGTTTATGGTATAGTGTCAAGGTTAGAGGGTTTAGGGATAGGGTTTAGGGTTAAGTGTTTAGGGATTAAGGTTTAATTGTTGAGGCTTTAAGGATTTTAGGTTAGGGGGTCAAGGGATTAGGATTTAAGGGTTGCGGGCTTAAGGGATTAGGGTTTAAGGGTTGATTGTTGAGAGATTAGCGATTCAGGTATAGGTTTGATGTATTAGGATTAAGGGTTTAATTTATAGGGTAGAGGGGTTGGGGGTAGATGGTTTAAGGGTAGAGGGTTTGAGGGTTTAGTGTTTAAGGGTTGAGAGTTTAAGCATTCAAGGTTAAATGAATAGGGTTGATGGTTCACGGTTGAGTGTTTAAAGTATAGGGTTGAGGGTTGAGGGTTTAGGGTTTAAGGTTTGAGGGCTCGGGAATTAGGGCTGAATGTATAAGGCAGAGGGTTTAAGGTTGAGGGTTGATGGTTGAGGGATTAAGGGATTAATGGTTGAGGGATTAAGGGTTTAAGGTATAGGGTCAAGGGATTAGGGTTGATGGTTATATGTACATGTTAGAGGGTAGAGGGTTGAAAGGATTTAGGTTGTAATTTATAGGATTGAGGTATTAGGGTTGGGTATGTGTAGGATCATGATGGGCCAAAAAGTGGCAATATGATGGGTATTTGTAGGGTATGTGGCTGAAAATTGTTTTTTTACCCAAAATTGATGAAACGAAAAAGGGTTTTAAAAGGAGACTATCAGCTTTCCACCAATATAAAATATGCTTTACTTTGAATTTAATAAATAATTATTATTCATTTTCTATTTGAATTATGACTAAAGTCCTAATTGATAGGTTGATTGAAAAACACCTATAGCTTTCAACTAGTGTCACATTTTTTGAATTCAAAACATGTGTCACATTCTATGCTTCATATACTATAAGATTAAAAAAAAAAAGAATTAAATTTCATGAAATTTGGGCCAAGTTAAGTTGGTCAGACATACAAGTTTTTTATATTTTTTAAAAGTTGCAATTAAAAAATCATAATTAATTATTTACTTGGAAAAAAATTACAAAAAATATACATCACATCGGTACATGTGTCCTCTACTTATATCTAAAATATTATAATTTTTTTTTATCATTTTATTGTGGTTAGGGTGGTTAGGGAGACACCTACTTCTTATTTTTTCCCTGAAATTTAAGTACTACTACATTGAAATTTCAAATTTTCACCAAATATATAGATATATATATATATATATATATATAAACCTAGTAGTTTAGAAACTAAATTCAATTTTCTACAAATTATATTCTTACATATTTTTGAAATAATATAGATACCTTATTCAAATTTTTACATCAAGTTTCCTAACTCTAATTTTTCTAATTTTTTGCCACTTAAGGGCCTATTTTTTCCATGATGATCCTACACATACCTGGTTGTGGGTTTAATGTTTATTCCAGATGGTAGAGGATAGAGGTTTTAAGGGTTTAAAGGTTGAGGGTTTAGAGGTGAGGGGAGAGATAGAAGAAATTAGGATGGATAAGGAAGGATGGGGAGGCATAAAATGAGTGACTAAGAGACCTAGAGAGGGGAAAGTTAGAGAGGTGAGGGGGGGAGAAAAAAATGGGAGACATAAGTTCACAACTTTAGAGAAAGAGGGGTAAGGAGGAGGGAGAGAGGTGTAGAGGGAGGAAAATAACTAGATACCCCTAAGAGATATAGAGGTGAGAGACCTACATCATAGGGACAGAGGGATGAGAGACATAGGGGTAGATATAAAAGTGAGAGATTTAATGAGACCACATTTCTTTGAGGCATTTTTTCAAATAGTCGATTACCTTATCTATGCTACCATATTTTTGATACATGTCTACCAAATAATTTTATCAAGTAGTTCACTCCATTGTTGCTATGGCTAAATCCTAGAACACATGCTTTCAAATAAACTTTGGATGCTTGGAAATTTTTTATCAAAGAATAATAGTAAGCAACAAAATAGAAAAGGCAATGAGTTGTTTGAAAAAATGCCTCAAATAAATGCGATCTCATGGTGATGGTTCATACAATTCCATCACCATAAGACCACATTTATTTGAGGAATTTTTTCAAACAACCCATTTCCTTAAGAATAGATAATCCTCTTTAATAAAATCAAATAATTTTAAGGTCTTGCATTTGATCCCCAAATCAAATCCCATCCTCCTACTATATACAATATATAGTTTATATATTAAATAATAATATGTATAAAGTATTATATAATATATCATAATATATAATATATAATATTATGATATATTAATACATAATACATTTATTATATATTAATAATACATAACATTGGTTTTATGTGTTAGTTAGGCTTTTAAAACTGAATGATAATAGATATCCATTTTTTGTTGTATAGGTATGCATACATATTAATATATAGTATAAATTAATATATATAATAAATATATATCATAATATTAATTTAATATATTAATATATATGAGTTAAAAGTGGGCGAGAGAGAGAGAGGGGGACTTGAGAGAGAGAGAGAGACCTAAGAGGGACATTTAGAGAGAGGGAGAGTGGGAGAGGGAGAGAGAGAGAAATACCTAAGAGGGGGAGAGAGAGGAGGGGAGGGAGAGAGGGAGAGTGGGAGAGAGAGAGGTAGAGAGGGAGAGTGGGAGAGAGAGGGAGGGAGAGTGGGAGAGTGGGAGAGAGAGGGATTGTGGGAGAAAGAGAGAGGAAGACAGGGAGAGAGAGGGACAGTGGGAAAGAGAGAGGGAGAGGGAGAGAGAGAGGGGGAGAGAGGGAGAGAGGGATAATATATAATATATATTAATATATAATATATATTAATATAATATTAATATATAATATATTTTAATATATTATATATTAATTCTTTAAATTAAAGCAAATGGATATTCATTTGCAACTAATATCTATTTTGGAACATATATTCATTTACTAAGTTATATAAAAAATAAAAATGGGACCATTTGAGCATTCTAGTGGTCCCTACATTCTTTCTATTGTAGAAATATCATGTTTTTTGTCAGTATAACACAAAATTCAGCTTTTTGGGAAATTATTTTACACTTTATTAGCAATTACAATCATTTGTGTGTATTTTTTTGTTTGTGGAATGGGAAGCAGTATTCACCATAAGAGAAAAGGAAAAAGGAAACTTAGAATAATAGATCAAATTGTAACATATATATCAAAAGATAGAGAAATTCATAGGAAAAGAAGACAAAGTACACGACAAATATTCAAATTTGAGCTTCTTCTACATTGTTAAATATTAATTTAAGTGAAGTTGAAATAGTATTTAAAAATATTAAACATCATATTGAAATTGAAATGAATATATTAAAATTGAAAATGTGAAAATTATAAATGAAAATGTGAACAATATTGAAAATGAAAATATTGTTGAAAATATTATTGAAAATAAAATTGCTATTGAAAATGAAAATCTTGTTGAAAATGAAATTGTTATTGAAAATGAAAATGTTGTTGAAAATTAAATTGTTATTAAGAATATTAAATTTTTTGAAAATAGTGAGAATGAGAATGTTAATAAAATTGAACTTGAAAATGAAAATATTGGAATTGTTATTGAAAATATTGATAACATTGAAAATGTTGAAAATGAACCTTATATGTAACACATAATTACACAAGAACCCCTAAATGATTTCTTGAAATATATGAGAACATAATAGATAATCTCTAATGAAAAAGGTGACAATGAATAGTTCATTTATGAGCTGCCAATATGTTCAATGAATACTTTTTTGATAAGACATTAACCGAAAAAATGCCAAATTTTTGTGTAATTGCTTAATTATTAAAAAATGAGACCATTATTAAGAAAATTGAAGATTATTGTCACCAAAATATTGAAAAAAAATAGTATTATTGTAAAAAGTATTTTTAATGATCTATCCTCTATTGGAAAGACTAGTAAGGAAAAAGATAAAAGGGCTACTTATAGATTGATTTCAACCTCACTAGTAATCCATCATTTGAGAAAGGATCATTTAATGAGACAAACTTGTATTGATTTAAATCTAAATCATAAAAAATTGAATAGAGCATTCTCAAGAAGAGGAAGACTCGATAGTCCTCTTCAAAATGATAAGTGGGATTTTAGTGGGAGGCTTCCATATGTTGATAAGAAGCTAACCAATAATGTAAAGATGCAAATTAAACAATTTTGGAATTCTCACTCTAGAGTATCACTGAATGTAAAGAGTGTTTTAAAGTTACAAATTGGTAATCGAGATTACACATTGCATCCTAAACATTTTTTGGAATGTAGCCAAACAATTTTGTAGAAACAATTTGTTCAAAAACATCCAAATTTATAAATCTCACAAAGGGCTTTTGATTCTTGAAAGACAATTTATTGTGTACCTATTAATGTTCATAATACATGTTGTAAATACCATGTTGAGTTTTCAATGTATCATGAATTATTATGCCATATTAGTTCTATTATGCATACAGATGAAATTTTGTAGGAGTGTCATGCAATGCAACTTCTTGAGTCATCGAGGGACTTGTTAGATTCATTTTTATGTGTTAGAGGTGATGATTGCTTATTTTATAGAAATGATTATTTAAATGAAATGTGTTTGCAATGTGGTGGTTTATCAAACTTTTTAACATGCTTTCATGAGGGCAGTGATCATGATTTTGGTAACAATATTGTTGATAAAAAAAGGCTTGAGATAGTAAAATACACATTGAAGAGTGGAGATGAAGGTTCTATATGTGAGTTGATTACAAGAGAGGTAAGTATTGCTGATTTAATTTCTGATTTTAAGAAAAAATATTTGCTATAAGTATGCAAGGAATAACCACAGGTCACAATGGTTGGATTAGAAATTCAAGATGTGTAAGGTTTTTTTCCCAATTAGAACTATTGTATCCATAGTTAATTTTTCTAAAAATTGCACATTGCAACCATAAAATGAAGTACAATCACAATATTGTAATTCTATTGAAACTGTTATCTTTGTCCACATAACATATAGACATGCCAATAATTGTACAAAAGGGGAGAAGAAGATAATCAGGGAGTGCCCTTTTTACATGAGTGATGATAGATCTCATTCATTTGAGTTTGTACAACATTGTTTTGAATTTTTTTTTGAGTTCTTGCAAGAAAAAGGTATTGCAATGGGTCTACATCTCTTTTTGTTAAATAATTGCACAAGACAATTCAAGAATGCTCACATGTTTTTTTGGTTGAGTAGGATGCATATGGAGAGAGTTGTACCACATATTTGTAGTTTATTTTAAGTTGGGCATGAAAAATGTGAGCATGATGGTGCAGGTGCATGTGTGAAGATAGTTTTGGTTAAGGAACAAATGAATATTAGAGGTGGTGCAACATTTAGTGATGCACGTTCTATTGTTGATTGGTGTACTCATGTATTGTCATGAGTAGGGATTCTTGATTCACAAGTGTGTAGGTTCTTTTAGTTGGTTGAAGAGGTCACTGTGGGAGACAAATTAGAATGTCAAACAATTAGATATTCTTCAAAGATGCATTTATTTCAAAGCTCAGATGCAGGTGCATAGATAATATGGACACGTGAGATAGCTTGTTTTTGTCATAATTGTATTCATAGTAATTGGGATCAGTGAGTCAAGTGATTGGGTACATACATGGATTCCACAATACCTAACCCCTTTATCTATAGCACAATCCTCATTAGAAGATGTAATGGAAATTTCACTTGACTACGACCATCTTTCAGATCTTGTATAACTATGAAATGTCTATGTAGTTATAGCACCATAGGGGAATGAAGAGGGATCAAACTATTGGTTGGAACAATGTGTATAGGGAAAGAAAAACATAACACAACCAATGACAAATGATGATGGGTTCATGTATCCTATAGGTTCAGTTTTTGTTTCTTGAACTTGGTTCCATTACCATTTCATCATTGTTTAGCTTGTTTAGAATAATATAGATTTGTTTTTCTAATCATATTTTCTAGTTTACATTACCATTTCATCATCATTTAGGTTTTTTAGTACAATACAGATTTGTTATTTTGAGTATATTTAGATGTTGGTAAGAACTTATGATCATATAGGTTCAATTGTTATTTCTAGAACTTGGTGTTGAAAAAAAAGGTGAAGAAAGCTTGCAATATGAACTTAAATGTGTGAATGCAAATCTGAAATATGTAGATTTACCTTAGCCATAGTGTGAAGAAAGAATGAGAGAGAGATAGAAAAAATCATAACACATGCAACAACAGATTTACGTGGAGAAACCCCGAAGGGAAAAAACTCCACCACCGAAAGAGAGGCAAGTATATTACTGATAATCTCCAATATTACATGCAGCAATAGACTTCTCTTATCAATTCCTATAAAATCCGGCAGCACCCTATTACCCTACAAAACTGAATTCTTCTATCTTAATAACTCTAGCTCAAGGCCCCAATTTATAGAGATTTGTGAGGATGAAAACCACCATGGTTTCACCAAACAATAGGTAGAAATACCACCTAGAAAAACCCACGCCTCCCTCCTTGAAATGGTAAAAAAATACCAAAAATAGCCTCTTACAGATGCTCTTACAACTGTCATAAGGCATCTTTCCTGCATGGGCGCCTAGGTCTAAAAATAACATATTCTGTCATAGGGAATCTGTCATACTGTCATAGCATCTTATGACAACTTGCATGCATGTCATAGATGCTCTTACAACACCCTATTTTGACCCAACAACCTTATTTTAGAAGATTCCAAGGTGGGACGCCTAGCTAATTTGTCCTTTTCCAAAAGGATAAATGGTAACGGTAACACTACATTTACATAGTCTCTTTCACCACTGTTGGTCAAACAGTTTCACCTCTTATGGGTAAATGTACAAAACACTTTAGGAGAATAATAAAATAAAGGATTTACAAGGTTGATGACACCTAAATCCTAACATTCTCCCACTTGACATCATACATTGTAAATTACACCCATAGAGATACAATTACATAGAATTAAGTACAGTGATCAAGACCAATGGCCTTTCTGCATCAAGAGAACTTTTTCGTGGTAACTGGCTTCATAAGATAACCTGCAACATTATCCAAAGTGTCAACTTTTTCAATCAAGACTTGTCCATCTCAACCATTTCTCGCACAAAGTGATACTGAACGTCAACATGCTTAGTACAAGCATGATACATAGGATTTTTAGCCAAACATATGGCACTCTGACTATCACATCTGATCCTCACTATCCTGCAATCAAAACCAATACCATTACCAAGTCTCTGTAACCAAACTGCCTCCTTAGGGGCATGTGTAGCAGCCATATACTCTACTTCAGTGGTAGACAAAGCAACTGTAGGTTGTATTTTACTCATCCAACTCACTGCTCCTCCAAACAAAGTAAACAGATAGCCACTAGTGGACCTTCGACTGTCCAAGTCACCTGCCCAATCTGCATCAACAAAACCTTGTATTTCCAATGACTTATCAACATTTTCAGTACCATGATAAACCAAACAGTAATCAGAAGTGCCTTGCAAATTCTAAATACCCTTTTAACAAAAGTCCAATGTTTTTTACTAGGGTTAGACATAAACCTACTTAGAACTCCCACTACTTGGGCTATATCTGGTCTAGTACAAACCATTGCATACATTAAACTACTGATAGCACTAGCATAAGGAACTTTAGACATTTCATTAATATCATCATCCGATTTAGCACACATTTCTAAACTCAACTTAGTACCAACAGGAAATGGAATATTTACTGGTTTACAGTTCTGCATATTAAACCTTTGCAAAATAGTGTTAACATACTTACTCTGACTTAACCAAAGCTTTCTGTGAACCCAATCCCTAATGATTTCCATCCCAAGGATATATTTAGCAGCCCCTAAATCTTTCATATCAAATGTGCCAGAATGCTGAGTTTTAAGTTCCCTAATCATTGCCTTATTGTTACCGATGAACAACATATCATCCACATATAAGACAATAATCAATATCTGATCATCAATAACTTTAAAATAAACATAGTGATCCTCATCACTTCTAACAAAACCCATATTTAATACAAATGCATCAAAATTCTGGTACCACATCCTAGGTGATTGTTTCAAACCATATAGAGACCTTTTTAACCTACAAACCAAGTGTTCTTTTCCTTTCACAACAAAACCGTCAGGCTATTGCATATAAATTTCTTCCTCTAGATCCCCATGCAAGAAAGTAGTTTGAACATCCATTTGTTCTATTTCTAAATCATAAGTAACAGTAATGGATAAAAGGAATCTAATAGAAGTTAACGTAGCAATAGGAGAGAATATTTCACCAAAATCAACTCCCTCTCTCTAGGAGTAGCCCTTGGCCACTAATTTGGCCTTGTACCGTTCCAACTTTCCGTCTGCTCCAAACTTCTTTTTATATATCCACTTACAACCAATGGCCTTTCTTCCTTTGGGAAAACTAACAAGATCCCAGGTGTCACAATTTTTCAAAGACATCATCTCATCATGCATGGCCTGCATCCAAGACTCACATTCTTTTGAAGAGAGAGCCTCCCTGAAAGATCTAGGTTCATCATCAGTACATAACAAAGCAAATTTACAATGAAAATCAGGTGGGCTATACTTGTCAACTGGATTTCGTTGTCTTGTGGATCTTCTCAAAGGTGGAGTAAGAGGTTCCTCCTCATGTTCATCCTCATTGTTTTCAACTTCTTTTGTTACAATAGATTCATCAGAACTCTCTTCTTCTTCTCCATCTTCTTGTCCATCTCTCTATTCTTCCACATGTGCATCTTCTTGCTTAGTTTCAAAATGCATTGTCTTTGACTTTTCCTTTGGTTGCACATCTTCAGAGTTAGCTCTAAATTCCCTGAAAATAACATCTCTAGAAAATATCATCTTTCATGTTAGTGGATTCCAAAGTTTATAACCTTTAACATTTTCACCATAACCTACAAAGATGCATTTTTGAGATTTGGGATCCAATTTAGACCACTTCTCTTGAGGCACATGAACAAAAGCCTCACAACCAAAGACCCTTAAATGTGAAACTGAAGGCTTTTTACCCAACCACATTTCATAAGGAGTTTTATCAACAAGAGCTTTACAAGGAGATCTATTAATTAAATAACAAGCAGTACCAACAGCCTCTGCCCAAAAGCATTTGTCTAACTTAGCACTACTTAACATGCTCCTAGCTCTTTCCATTAATGTACGGTTCATTCTTTCTGCTACCCCATTTTGTTGGGGTGTGTAAGGTGTAGTCTTTTGCCTAACAATTCCTGCATGTTTGCAAAACTCATCAAATTCCTTAGAACAATATTCACCCCCATTGTCAGATCTCAATACTTTTATCTTATAATCTATTTTCTTTTCAACCAATGCCTTAAATTCCTTAAATTTGGTGAAAACTTCAAATTTTGTATGCATAAAATAAATCCAAGTATATCTTGAGTAATCATCAATGAAGGAAACATAATAACGAGATCTACTCAAAGAATCTATATCCACTGGACCACACATTTGAATGAATAAGTTCTAACAATCCATTAGCTTTATTAGTTCCTTTAGGAAATGATGACTTGTTTTATTTACCAAACACACAATCCTCACAAAAATCATTTTTACCAAAGAATAATCAGAAATACCATCTACTAGTTTCTTATCAAGTATGGTCCTAAGACCTTTTTCACCAATGTGACCCAATCTATGGTGCCACAACATACATGCATTTTCAGTGCTAGTTACAAAAGAGGAGTTACAAAAAGTAGAGGCATGAAACGTAAATAAATTCCTTGTTTGAGATCCTTTAGCAACCACCAAACTTCCCCTTACCATCCTGCAACCAGACTTGTCAAATGTCACATGCATCCCAGAATCATTCAACTTGGAAACTGAAATCAAACTTTTTGTAAGTCCTGGAATATGTAAAACATCATCAAGGGTTTTAACCCTCCCATCACTGAAAGACAACTTTACCTTTCCTTTACCAATAACCTTTTGTGAGCTATTATCACCCATGAAGACCTCTCCTCCATCATATTCTTTATATGTAGAAAACCACTCCTTATGAGGATTCATATGGAAGGAAGCACCTGAATCAATAAGCCAAGCATCATTACAAACTGTGTAAGCTGAAATAATCAAAGCATCAGAATCACCATTATTAGAGGACTTTTTTGTGGAGGAATCTGCATTCTTTTTCTTGTTTCTACATTCCTTCTTCACATGTCCCCATTTACCACAGTTCCAACACTTCACTCTGCTCTTTCCAGGGGTCTTAGATCATCCTTTAGACTTATCCTTCTTCTTATCCCCTTTAGGCTCTTTCTCCTTGGGCCTACCTTGCACATGCAAGGCATCTTGGGAGCCACTACGCATGGTCTTTCTCCTCATCTCCTCTGAAAGAAGTATGGGAATAATAGTATCCATCTTAGGTTCTGCACCACCACTTGTTATAGCAATAACTAAATTTTCCCAAGATTCTGGCAAAGAGTAAATCAATAAAATGCATTTATCCTCATCTTCTATTTTAACATCAATAGATGCAAGCTGACTTATAATCAAATTAAAAGCATTCAAATGTTCAGCAATAGATTCACCATCCTTCATCTTTAATGAATACAAACATCTTTTGAGATACAACTTGTTAGACAAACTCTTAGTTTGGTAGATTTCACCTATCTTCCTCCAAAGCTTGTATGTTGTGTCTTCTGAAGAGACATTCAGGAGGAAAGAATCTGTGAGACACAATAGAATAGTACCTCGAGCCTTCTTGTCTAACTTATTCCAATCTTCATCCAACAAGGTTGAAGTAGATGTCTTCTTTTCAACTGAAACTGGTAACCACTGATCTCTTTCCTCAAGAAGATCCTCCACTTTCAACTTCCACATCTCGTAACCAGTTCCATTGAACTTTTCAATATCTAGGCGAGAGGTGGAGGCCATGGTATGCAGTCAATCACAAATCTGCAAAACCCACAACACAGAAGCTCCCACTGCAGCAAAAAACCTTCAACACTCTAAAAGGAAAGCGTCCCTTCCTTAACAGAACCGTTAGCTCTGATACCAAATGTTGAAAAACAAGGTGAAGAAAGCTTGCAATATGAACTTAAATGTGTGAATGCAAATCTGAAATATGTAGATTAACCTTAGCCTTAGTGTGAAGAAAGAATGAGAGAGAGATAGAAAAAATCATAACACATGCAACAATAGATTTACGTGGAGAAACCCCGAAGGGAAAAAACTCCACCACCGAAAGAGAGGCAAGTATATTACTGATAATCTCCAATATTACATGTAGCAATAGACTTCTCTTATCAATTAATGTAAAATCCGGTAGCACCCTGTTACCCTGCAAAACTGAATTCTTCTATCTTAATAACTCTAGCTCAAGGCCCCAATTTATAGAGATTTGTGAGGATGAAAACCACCATGGCTTCACCAAAAAATAGGCAGCAATACCACCTAGAAAAACCCATGCCTCCCTCCTTGAAATGGTCAAAAAATACCAAAAATAGCCTCTTATAGATGCTCTTACAGCTATCATAAGGCATCTTTCCTGCATGGGCGCCTAGGTCTAAAAATAGCATATTCTGTCATAGGGAATCTGTCATACTGTCATAGCATCTTATGAAAACTTGCATGCATGTCATAGATGCTCTTACAACACCCTATTTTTACCCAACAACCTTATTTTAGAAGATTCCAAGGTGGGACGCCTAGCTAATTTATCCTTTTCCAAAAGGATAAATGGTAACGGTAACACTGCATTTACATTGTCTCTTTCACCACTATTGGTCGAATAGTTTCACCTCTTATGGGTAAATGTACAAAACACTTTACGAGAATAATAAAATAAAGGATTTACAAGGTTGTTGACACCTAAATCCTAACACTTGGTTGTGAGCATATATAATTAGAAAGAACGACATACCTGTATTAGAAGAGGACAAGAAGATAACCAAGGATTACCATTTTTACATGAGTAATGATAGATCTCATTCATCTAAGTTTGTACCCAAAAAAATTCAATTTTTTTTTGAGTTCTTGTAGGAATAAGGTATTGTAATGGGTCAACATCAGATTTGGTTAAATATATGTATAGAGAAATTCAAGAATGCTCACATGTTTTATTGGTTAATCAAGATGCATATAGAGAGGGGTGTACCACATATTTGGAGATTTTTTGAAGTTGGTAATATAAAAGGTGAGCATGATGGCACAAGTGTATGTGTGAAGGGTATGTGTAGGATCATGATGGGCGAAAAACTGGCAATATGATGGCTATGTGGCTGTTGACTATTTGTTTACCCAAAATTGATGAAATGAAAAGAGTTTTTAAAGGATATTTTCAGCTTTCCACAGATATAAATTATGCTTTACTTTGAATTTAATAAGTAATTATTACTCATTTTCTATTCAAATTACAACTAAAGTCCTGATTGATAGGCTGATTGAAAAACATCTACAACTTTCAAACGGTATCACATTTTTTGAATCAAAAACATGCTTCACATTTTATGCTTCACATACTATAGGATTAAAAAAAGAAAAATTGAATTTTATAAGGTTTTGACCAAGTTAAGGTGGTCAAACATACAAGTTTTTTATTTTTAAAATTGTAGTAAAAATTCATAATTAATTATTTACTTGGAAAAAATTACAAAAAAATATGCATCAAATTGGGCATGAGTCCTCTACTTATATCTAAAATATTATAAACAAATATTATCATTTTATTGTGGTTAGGTGGTGATAGACACCTACTTCTTATTTTTTCCCTAAAATTTAAGTACCATTGCATTGAAATTTCAAATTTTCACCAAATAGATTTTTTTTTTTAGAAAACCTAGTAGTTTAGAAACTACATTCAATTTTCTATAGATTCTATTCTTACATATTTTTTAAATAATATAGATAACTTATTCAAAATTTTACGTCAAGTTTCCTAACTTTTATTTTTCTAAATTTTTTGCCACTTAAGGGCCTATTTTTTCCATTTTGATCTTGCACATACCTTGAAGAGAGCTTTGGTTAAGGAACAAATGAAGATCAAAGGTGGTGCAACATTCAGTGATGCATGTTCTATTGTTGAGTGGTGTACTTATGCATTATCACTAGGAGGGACACTTGATTCAAAAGTGTGTAGGTTATTTTGGTTCATTGAGGGAATAGTGGGAGACAAATTGGAATGTCAAACAATTAGAGATTCTTCAAAGATACATTCATTTCAAAGCTTATATGTGGGTGCATGGACCATATGGACATGAGAGTTGGATTGTTTTTTTTCAAACTATTGTCAGTGTGATTGGGATCAATGTGAGTCAAGTGAGTAGGTACATACATGGATTCCATAGAACGTAACCCCTTTACCTATAGAATAATCCTCTTTAGAAGATGAAATAGAAATTTCACTTGACTATGACCATCTTTCAAATCTTGTATAGTCGAGAAATGTCTATGCAATTGTAGCACCATAGGGGAATGAAGAGGGATCAAGCTATTGGTTGGCATGATGTGTACAGGGAAATAAATATATAACACTACCGATGACATATATTATGATGGATTCATGTATCCTATAGGTTCAATTGTTGTTTCTTGAACTTGGATGCATTGCCATTTCATCATCATTTAGGTTGTTTAAAATAAAATAGATTTTTTATTATAAGAATCTTTTGTAGTTTACATTACCATTTCATCATCATTTAGGTTGTTTATTATAGTATATATTTGTTATTCTAAGTATATTTAGCTATTGATAAAATACTTATGATCATAAATGTTCAGTTATTGTTTTCAAAACTTGATTGTGAACATATATAATTAGAAAGAATGACATACCTAAATTTGAAGACTATGAGAAACAAAAAACCATTCTCATGTATTTAGACCCTAATATAGCAAAAAAATTTAAGTTATTAAGACATCATCCTAGACCAAAAAAAAAGGGAACTATGGACAGTTAGTAGTGTTGATCTATTTCCTTCTCCAATTGGAAAATCCCTATGTATTAGGGTTGTTTGTTGTATGCCTACATAGAATTTTGTAAATTTTATATTTGATAGCAATTATTGAATGATAATATCATGTGTATTTTGTATACTTTATGTGTATTCAAGTGTATAGAACTTATATGTATACTTTGTGACTTATGAGTATTCTAATGTATACTTTATGACCTATGTGTTTTCATTTGTATAATTTTTATTCATGTGTGTAGTTCACGAATTAAGTGTATTTGAGTAAATGATTCACTTATTCACGAGGAGTAGAACGAACTCTAAACCCATTTGCACATTTACACTGCATCCATCTGACCATTTTCCATCAACTAAAAAATTGACACCATGGGTAATCACCTTAGAGATATCAAAAATAAAAAGAGGTTATTATACAAGGCCCTATGTGATCTCATAGACTAAGACAAATTGTTTCTAGGTGACATGTTTTTTGAGTAATAGCTCACCAAATATTGTTTCCTTTTGGCACTTTGGACTCATAAGTGAAGTCATCGGTCCAATGTAGCTCAGAGTGATCAGTGTGTTTGGCTACAAAAGAGGACCATGAATAGCATAAATGTACCTATAGGGACATGTTGGAATAGTCTGTTTGGTCGTACGAGTTATAGAAAAAAAGTTGCACCACTTTGCAACTTTACACTACTTGCATTTGACAACTTTTTCCTCAAATAAAAACTTGTCAATACGAGAAAACACCTCAGAGATAGAAAAAAATGAGAGGTTATTGTAGAGGGTCCCAACAAGATCTCATAGCCTTAGATAGAGAGTTTGTAAAATCATGATTTTTCAGTAATAGAATATCAAAGATTGCTTACTTTTTTCAACTTGGACTCTTAAGGAATCATTTCAATTGAACATAGCTTTAGAAAGAGAGGTTGTAAACATTAGGTTTTCTGAGTAATAGCCTGTCAAAGATTGCTTCCTTTTTGCACGTTGGACTCTTACGAGACCATGTCGGTTAAATGTAGCTCAGACTGGTTTAGCATGTTTTTGTGCTATAGAAACATGGCCCCTTGTCATTTTCATGGCTTTTTAAGTCTTGTTTCATGGTGTTGGAACTATGTTGCTTTGATTTTATAATGTATCATGGCTTGAACATGCTTGTCTAGGTACTAAAACTCAAAGAATGATGTCTTGTGAAGGGGTTGTGAAGTGTTGTAACATATTTCTACATTCTTCTAGACTCTATTTAATACAATTCACTTAAAATCACTTTTTCACTTATCAAAAAATCCTATTTTGAAGTGTTGTAAAGTCTTGTAACAAGATTTCACACTTAAATCTAGGCACATCCTCACTATTTACACCTCTCTCATGCTTTATTTTATTCCTTTATGCCATCATATGCTTATATTGAGTGTATTTTTGGATGTTATCCCAACAAACAACATTAAACACAACATTTTTCTGACACACAACTTTAGGTCCTAGGTGGGACCCATTTGCCAAGGGTGGTGAATGAGTCCCCATTGGCCCAAAATTCAAAATATTTCAAATTTCTTTTCAGTATTTTGTTCAAATTCACTTGATTTCAGCATGTGATGAGGTATGAATGGGTACTATGGCACAAGAATTGTATAAATAAGTGTTTTTCACCTCATTTTAAATCATCATTCATCAAATTCACTTAACCACATATTCACTCAAATATTCAAGCATTCTAGATCATCAACTCAAGCACTTTCAAGCAGCCATTGACATTACTTCAAATTTAGAATATCAATGGTCTAGTTAGTTAATAGCTATTGGATGTTGTTAGTTAATCAATCCTTTGCATTTCATTATATTTTCAAGGGTTTAATTACCAAATGTGGGGTTTGACCAAGGAAAACCCCAATTCACTAACCCCTAATCATTTTTCTGCTTTGTGCTTTTTTTTTGTAAACTTTGTTTATAGATTTGAAAATTTATTAGGTGTTGAAGATTTATTTTCATGTCAACTAGGTGCTTCAAGTCAACATAAGTCAAATTCAAGCTTGGAGAAGGTTATTTGTCCATTTTCTGCAAATTTGATCTTGGCTACCTAACAAGTAGGCATTCTCAACTTTGGTGTTGTAGAGTTGTCTCCTGATTTTTTAGAAATTTGGGAGAGGACTGGTTTTCCACCTATGGAAAATGAGTCCCACCTTAAGATTGGAAACTTGATTTTTGTCAGATTTCAGTTCCCGGCAGACAAAAACCTTCTACCGACACTTTTTCATTAGTAGGTGGACTAATTCGCCACCCTAGGAAAATGAGTCCCATTGTGAAAAATCAGTAAAATCCATCAGCATGCATAATACTCCAAAATCATCCTACTTCATCCAAGTGCACTCATATTTACCCCTATACCTTTTGTTCTGCATATTTCTTTCAATTTCTTCATTATACATAGTTGTTTGCATATCACAAGGTGTTTTCAAACATAGCTTTAATTGCGCATTTGCATTCATTTTAGCTCATTTCAATTAGTCAATTGCATTTATTTAAATTTATTTACATCATATCACAACACACACATCCTAATTTGAATGAACCATAAGCACTTTTTTGGACCCAATCTCTCTCCTTTTAGGTGAAAACCCTAGAAGTGGTAGAGTAGCATTTGGGTCCCAAAAATCTTTAGTTCATTTTGGTGAACCTAACCCTTGAACACTTTATATTCATTTCATTTTAGTTTTCATTTTCATTAACATTCAATTACCATATTGCTTTGTTATTGCATTTTAAGAATATTTCATATTGCATTAGTAAAAATTTCATATAGCTTTCATTTTTGCATTACATCACATTGAAAATCTTTTAATTCTGCATTTTGCATTTGAAATTGCATATTTTATATCATTTAAATCATCCTTAAAACTCTAAGAAACACTAGAAAAAATTCATACTTGGACTCATTCACCACCTAGGGTGAATAAATCCCTTTGCATTTTTCAAAACATTTCTTGCATTTTTTTAGCATTTTCCTACATTTTTGTTTTATGTATTTAGTTTTCTATTATAGTCCATATTATTTATTTTATTTGCATTTAGATACCTTATATTAGTTTTCATTTTGTATAACCCATCCTTTGTGGCACTTGTAGGAGTGTTTGGTGCCTCGTTCCTAATACTTTAGTGAGAAGAAGTTCTAGACTCATGTCATCCCACACTAACACTTTTGTTGTGTACCTCAAGAGCTCCTACTCCTAGTATGGAAAATGGTGCATTAGGCATTGGCGATACCACTACCATGCCTTCCCCTTCACACCAAATCCATATTGACAATCAAAAAAATTATCTCCCACAAGAAAAAGGAATTAACATTCATGAGGACTTTGTATGTTTACAATAAGATTTGTCACTTGAAAACATTTCGACCACCGCCATACTTGCTATTGAGAAGCTTCATCGCCTCATTGAGAGAGATAATGGATTGCAAGTGATGAAGAAAATTGTTGAGATTAACAATAAACATGCCTCTTCTAATACCCAATTTGCAAACATTCCTGTTAGCTAAGGAGGTTCTCATGTTCCTCCCCCTACCACCATTGCATCAGTCCCAACTTATACCAATCCACAAGTCCACAAAACTATGCATCAAGATCCTTGTGCGGCTACTTCTTTCCCAATTCCAACTAGCACTCCTACTTCCTTTGTGGCATTGCAAGTCCCTTCCACCACCTTTACACCACTTAGTGTTCCTTTCACTTCACCAAATAACCCTTACACTCCATCACCATTTTCCCTTCCACCTCAACCCACTTATACTGACCCTCTTCTTACACAACTCCTTACCACTATTTGATCCATGCAACAACTTTCCACCATCAGTCAAGGTCAAACCGCTCCACCCACATATCTTGTCCACAATAGTCCTTTATCCTTAGAAATCTTGCGTTCCCCGATGTCACAAGGAATAGAAATTCCTTGGTTTGAGAAACACAAAGGAAAAGGAGACCCTTTCAACCACATTAATACTTATACTCTTTTGTGTAGTGACTTTATCCTTGATGAAAAAATTTTAGCCAATATTTTTCCAAGGACCTTGAAAGATAGTCCCTTAGAATGGTTTTCCAACTTTCCCAATCATTCCATCCATTCATTCAATGAATTGGTGGAAGCTTTCATTAATCACTTCCAAATTCACATGACACCTAAAAATATAATGGCCAACCTTATGCGATGTAGAAAAAACACAGATGAAAAAGTGATGGATTTCATCTCATGTTACCAATCCTTATATGCTCAAATTGATGTCAAAATTTCAGATGCACATTTGCAAAAGATGTTTATGGAGAATTTGCATACCAACCTTCAAGATAAACTTACCATGTTGAAATTCCCTTCATTTATTCATTTATGTACAACCTTGTATGAGTACCAAAACTCAGTTTCAAGTTGTGATTCGAAATCTGCTTCTAGCCAAGTTGAAAAAACTGAAAACAACAATAAAAATAAAAATAACCCACAAAAAATTTGGAAACCTAATCAAGGCTTTTTAAAATTTCACCCACCTTATCAACCACAACCACAATCTACTCCTCAAATTCAAAATTCAATGGCCAGTGCCAAGGTAGTTGTTCCTTATCATTATGTAGATCCAAATAGAAAATTCACTCCTTTACCCAGTATGCTCCATCACATAATGAACCAATTAATTCAAAAATGCATGCTCACTTTACCATCTGTTTTCCAACTTGATCTACATCATCCCTTACCACCTACCTTTAAACTTTATTCTTATTTCCATTTTCATCCCCAAAATGGTCATGACACCGAACATTGTAAGATTCTTAAACATTTAGTTGAAGACCTCATTGATTTGGATGAATTGACCATTGAGGGTGTTAATGATCAAGGCAATAAATCCATTGCACCCTCTAGCTAGAACTTGCAAATTTTCACCAATCCTATGCCTAAACACACCACTTCATTTGTCAAGGCTAATGAACCTTCAAAGTCTAATGTAATGACTATTGATACAAACAATGAACAACATGATACAACTCCTGTTACCCAAGTTAATCCTATGGATGAACTTTTGGCTACAATAGGTGTTATCCCTCATAAGGGACAATACACTAATTCTCTTGATATCACTTTTTCTAATAAATACATACTACAAAAGCTTCCTAATGGTCCTCTCTACATAGCTAGAAGAATCTATGATAAGCCTACTAATGGGATATTAATAGATCCCACTTGAGGTGAGAATGTGATCACATAAGAGTTTTTGGTATTGCATGATTTATATCAAGATACTTATAAGAAACCCACTGCATGGATTAAAACACATAGTGGTTTTGCATGCCCTACAATTGGATTGATCATGCTACCTTTACAAATAGGACCTAAAACTTTGGATGTAACATTTTCAATTATCCCACAATTTGACCAATTTCATTTGTGGCTAGACCACCTTTGGCTATGCTCAATGAAAGTGGTCCCCTTAGTTGTTCATAAATGTTTGAAGTTTCCACATGGCAATATTCACTATACATCATAGTGGCATTAGTCCTTTATCTTACAAAGGTAACTTTTCATTATAAGCTTTTTGGCCTACACCTATAAAACCTATTACTCCTCGGAAAGACTTCTTTTTCATTGTGTATCAAAAGCTTAAAATGAAAAGGATCATTGAATTGTCTCTTCATAATATGTCCTCGTCCACTTCCACACCTCTTATCCTTGACAAAACCATGCTTAAACCTAAGATTGATATTTAAAAAACCATCAAAGTGTTTGAAAAAAAACCTCTAGACACTTCCCCACCATCATTTAAATGAAAAAGGGAACTTGAAACAATCCCTACTTAGCCTCCTTGAATTAAACAAATATACAAATAAAAGGAGAAAGTGATTGATCTGTCTTCCTCAGATTCTTTTGTTATTCCTCCTTTGGAAATAGATGATCCTATGGTGACTCAATTGATCCGCTCTTACATAGCAACTCCAAAATAGAATAAAATGAAACCATTGTGCTAGGGAACGTAGGAATCACCGTCATCTCCTTGCTCATCAATCTTGTATGAAAGACAATAAAGAAAATAAACCACCGCCATTGACTAAAGTAGTAGATGACCACCTTCCCTCTCCTTACCAACCACACAATAGTCCAGTGCAACCATCACAACAAAACAAACATATCCAACAACCAACACTTTTAATACATCCCTCCTTAAAAATCACCCTCCGTCCCCCCATTGTTATTAATCTTGATGATGATGATGATGATGCAACAATATACAAAATAAATGAAGTACATAATGATCTTAACTCTTTATTCTCATCTACAATTCCCTTAAATGATAAATCATCACAACCAAGTGAAGAACCTAGTAAAACTCCTAGTTCGACACTTGCAATTCTTCCTTTGGATAGTCTACTGCCCTCAAATTATACTGAACATGATTGGGAGGTAGATGACTTGTTAGATGGATGACTTGCACTCTCTTAGTTAGCCTCTTTGCATTTTCCTTTTTATTTTCCTATCGTGTTCCCCCATATTGTGTGTTTGATGTTCTCTCTCTTTGTATACTTCTTCTATTCATACCTCCATTCTTCTATTTGTCGTATACTTTTGTTTTCTCTTTTTGTTTTTTTTTTTTCCTTTTCGGGATGGCACAAAGCATAGAGATTCCCTATGTCTCTTCCATGTTGACCCACAAAGGTCCTTTTCTTTTTCTCTTTTTGTTTTGTGTTTTACTTTTTGGGATGACACAAAACATAGAGATGTCCTAGGTCTCTTCCATGTTGACCCGACCCTTTTTCTCTTTCCTTTTTATTTGTATTTTTCTTGGGTTTTCCTTTTAGGGATGACACAAGGCATCAAGACTGAAACTTATCCTTCATGTTGACCCAAAAGCTTTTTCACTTTTCATTTTTTTGATTTTTGCTTATTTTTTCATTTTGGGAATGACACATGTCGAGACCACATTGTCTCTTCTATGTTGACCCAAAAAACCTTTCTTTTTCATTTGTTTTAACTCTCTTTGTGTCATTCTTCTAGTTCTATGTGCTTTGGAGAATGATGACAGTTTTGAGCTCTTTCATAACAACATTGTAGCTATGAACATACTTACCCCAAATCCATAGATCCTTTATGTGTTTGGTGTGTTTTCTTTTCTGGGGGCAACTCCCTTTCTGTCTTTTCTTTTCATTTTTCTTTGGCATGACACAACCTAACTTTGAAACATATGACTTGGCATAGAGCTTTCCAAGCTGGCTCTCATGTCTTGTTTTCTTTTTTCTTTTTCTTTCTCTTTCTAATTTAAAGTCATTTCTCACAAAATGATGTGCAAAAATTCCTTTAAAATGGGGGTCATACATTACCATTATTTCACTTGCATTCTTGGTTCTTAGTGTAGCTTTATCATTTACTTGATGTGCTTGTCACTTTGTGCATGACATTGGGTGTGACGTCCTTCATAAGTGTGATCTATCTCAGCATATTGCATTCCTCTTGGTGGTTTTATGTGATGCACTGCATCCCCTAAGTTGTGAATATAATATTCTTTGATTGGTCCTCTCTTGGAGACATTAGACACAATGTTCCCTAAGTGATTGACCTTGCATAAGCTGAACAAGACTCCTTTGAGCTTATCTTACATTTTTACATTTTACTTGAAATTTTACATTTTTCCACCTTGCATAATGCAACCTACATGATTATGGTACCCCTTTTCTTTTTGTTCATGGTATTTTTCTTTGTGGCACCTTGTTAAAGCTATCAATAGGTATAACTTTGACATGTGGTTGAGTGGGAAGCCCACCTAGCGACATGACTTTTCCTTATAGCCACCTCTGTGTTTGTGAGTGCATACAAACTAGTGTATGTATCTTACTTTTTGGGCCTTCTCACCTCAAGGACAATGTAAAATTTTGTGGCCCCAGAGTGATTACACTTTCTCCCTTTTTCAAACAATTAGCCTAGATATCTTTTCACAACTAGTTGGGTTGATGGTCGAAGCTTCATTCAATTCTTCTCAACACTTGTGTGTTCCTTTGTTCTTATGTTTAGTTTTCCATGGAATCTTCATCCTAGGGGCTTGATCATCCCTCTTGAGTGTTATATTCCATCTTTCTAACATAAGTGCATTTGAACCCTCTTCTCGATGTTCATGGCTACTTTAGTGCGAGTTTGAAGTAGGTTCATCCTCTCACTAAAGTGGGGGATAAATGTGACATAGAAGAATGGCCCCTTGTCATTTTCATGGCCTTTTAGGTCTTGTTTCATTGTGTTGGAACTATGTTGCTATGATTTTATGATGTATCATCGCTTGAACATTCTTGTTTACGTACTAAAACTCAAAGAATGATGTCTTGTGAAGGTGTTGTGAAGTGTTGTAAGACATTTATAAATTCTTCTAGACCCTATTTAATATAATTCACCTAAAAAAACCTTTTCACTCATCAACAAGTCCTATTTTGAAATGTTGTGAAGTCTTGTAACAAGATTTCACATTTTTCTAGGCACATCCTCACTATTTACACCTTTCTCATGCTTTATTTTGTGCCTTTATGCCCTCATATGCTTATATTGAGTATATTTTTGGATGTTATCTAGAAAACCAACATTAACCACAATATTTTTTCCAACACACAACTTTAGGTCCTAGGTGGGACCCATTTTCCAAGGGTGGTGAATGAGTCCCCCTTGGCCCCAAATTCAAAATATTTCAAATTTCCTTTCAGGATTTTATTCAAATTCACTTGATGTCAACCTGTGATGAGGTATGAATGGGTACTAAAGCACTATAATTGTATAAATAAGTGTTTTTCACCACATTTTATATCATCATTCATCAAATTCACTTAACCACCTATTCACTCAAACAATCAAGCACTTTTCAAGAACTTTGAAGTAGCCATTGAAATTACTTCAGATTTACAATATGAAGGGTTTGGTAACTTAATAGCTATTTAATGTTGTTATTTTATCATTCCTTTTCATTTCATTATATTTTCAAGGGTTTAATTATAAAAAGTGGGTTTTTACCAAGGCAAACCCCTATTCCCTAACGCCTAATCATTTTCCCCCTTTGTGCTTGTTTGTTTTCAACCTTTGTTTGCAAATTTGATAGGTTATTAGGTGTTGAATATTGATTGTCATGTCAACTAGGTGCTTCAAGTAAACATAAGTCAAATTCAAGCTTGGAGAAGGTTATTTTTCAGTTTTTTGTAGATTTGACCTCGGTAACTCGACAAGTAGGCATTCTTAGATCTAGTGTTGCAGAGTTGTCTCCTGATTTTTCAAAAATTTGGGAGAGGAATGATTCACCAACTATGGTGAATGAGTCCCACCTTAGGACTAGAAAATTGAGTTTTGTTAGATTTTAGTTCTCGACAGAAAGAAACTTGCTCCTAATACTTTTTCATCAATAGGTGGACTGATTCACCACCTTGGGCGAATGAGTCCCACTGTGAAAAATTAGTAAAATACATTAACATCTAGAACACTCCAAAATCATCATACTTCTTGCAGGTGCACTCAGATTTACCCCTATACCATTTTTTTGCATATTTCTTTCAATTTCTTCATTATACATAGCTGTTTGTATATCACACTGTGTTTTCAAACATAGGTTTAATTGCACTTTTGCATTCATTTTAGCTCATTTCAATCAGTAAATTGCATTTATTTAACTTTACTTACATCATATCACAACACACACATCCTAATTTGAATGAACAATAAGCACATTTTTGGACCTAATCTCTCTCCTTTTAGGTGAAAACCCTAGCAGTGCTAGAGTAGCATTCGGGTCCCAAAAATTTATGGTTCAGTTTGGTTGTTAAAGAGGACCATTCCTAGCATAAAAATACCCATCTAGATGTGTTGGAATAGTCTATTTGGTTGTACGAGTTGCAGAACAAAAGTTGCACTAGTTTACAACTTTACATTGCTTGCATCTAATAACTTTTTCCTCAACTAAAAACTCTTCAGTACCATAAGAAAATTCCTCTGAGATAGAAAAAATTGAGGGAGGTTATTTTATAGGGGCCCAACATGATCGCATAGCCTTAGATAGAGATTTTGTAAGCATCATAGTTTCTGAGTAATAGTTCATCAAGCATTACTTCCTTTTTGCACTTTGGACTCAAGGGATTTTACTAGTTGAATGTAGCTTAGAGTCATTCAACATGTTTGGGTGTCAAAGAAGAACATTATTAGCGTAAATGTATCCATCTAGAAGTGTTGGAACAATTCATTTAGTCATATGAGTTTTAGAACAAAAGTTGCACCAATTTGCAACTTTACACTATTTGCATCTAACTTTTTCTTCAATTGAAAACTCATCACCATAGGAAAAAACCTCTAAGATAGAAAAATTTGAGAGAGGTTATTGTAGACGGTTCCACAAAAATCCCATAGTATTAGACAAAGAGTCTATAAGCATCACAATTTCCAAGTAATATCCCATCAAAGATTACTGCCCTTTTACACTTTAGACTCTTAAGGGATCAAGTCAGTTGAACGTAGCTCAAAGTGATTCAAAAATTTTGGGTGTGAAAGAGGACCATTCCTAGTGTAAATATACCCATCCGAATGTGTTGGAACAATTTTTTTGGTCATATGAGCTATAGAATAAAAGCTGCACCACTTTACAACTTTACACTGTTTGCATCTGACAAATTTTTCCTCAACTAAAAACTTGTCACCATGGGAAAATGCCTTCAAGATTAAAAAAACTGAGAGGTTATTGTAGAGGGTTCCAATGCGATATTGTAGCCTTAAATGAAGAATTTGTAAGTGCCAATTTTTGAGTAATAGTAGACTAACCTCCTTTTCATTGACGATAAAATATTCTTCTTATATTTTAATTCCTTTTGTAAGTGGTTACTTTTAGTATTTAGTTGTTTTGCTTCAATTTCAATGCTTAAGACAACAAAACCCTTTGTTTGATAGAGTTTTTAATGCTTAGGACAACTTCATCTATTAAAATACACCTTAAGCATTATCTCTCACTTTCTTTTTTTGTAGAAATTCTTACCAAATACAAAACCTCAATTGTGTTAGGTTGAATGGCATATATGACAACAATTGCATTATAGCAATTTTTTGTGGGTCAAGATTGATTTAAATATATGAAAATATCATATAATGTTATTTCTTTTGTATGAATTGTGCATTATGAATAGTGTGCATCAAGCCCATATAGTATGCCTATTTTTGTTATTCATGTATTATGGTTAGCAACGTTCATTTTTGTGCATTACAATAATACAAATTGCATGTGGAAGGTAAAATAAGATGCATGTCACTGAGTTGTATTTGGTTTTTTTAATAGTTTTATCACATTCATTTGGTTTGTTTAATGGTTGCATCGTGGTTGAGTGATTTCTTAATTGTTTATCATGACTATTGTATAGATTTCATATCAACAATCTCATTAACATGTATCTTGTTCAGTTTTAAAGAAATTTGTTTGAAGGTTGCATCAAACCCCTATGGTTGAAAGATAGTGATTCTTATTCATAATGATTTTATACCTTTTACTTATTACTAACCTTGAATGAACATTGAGTGATATTTATTTTTATCAAGATGATTATATTACTTTTGAATGAACATTGTAATGACATTTATTTCATTAAGTTGTATCCATTTGTTTGAATTTTTTAATCAATCAAAAGAATCAATGCCATAAGACTATCATAAGCTACTATTTTCATCTTTTTTTCCTTGTCTATGAGACCACAATTCTTTGAGGCACATTTTAAAATAGTTCTTCTAAAAAAAATTTATGCAATGCTTCTCATACTATTTTTCATTAATTTTAACTTATTTTCAAATAAAAATCAGCTACCCACTTCATTACAGGAGTTCAAAAAATAAAATAATGTCAAATATAAATTCATTCAAGAGAGCTATAAATCATGTGTGTTTGCAAATTGAGTGTTTGATAAAAATGCTTTGGTAGACATGTATGAAAAATGTGGTACAATGGAAAAGATAGTGAATTTAAAAAAAAACTCCTCAAAGAAATGTGGTCTCATGGAATTTAATGTATGCAAACCTTAACATGAATGAACTCTAACATAAATGGATTACCAATTGTAACTCATCAATTCTATTAAAATGCAATTTTGTTAATCTATAACATGTTATTGAACGTAAATTTAAACCATTCTAAGATAATTATACATTCCATTAAGAAGATTCAAAGTATAAAGGAATGGACATGAGGAACAAACTACATCGAATACGAATTCTTATATATAAAAATGTAGAATAATTATGATTTTCCATACACAAATTTAGCATATATGCCTACCTCGAACAAATTTTATAATAAGTCTTACAAATTATGGCATATATGCCATCTCAAGTTCTATCAAACCCTATATACATATCAATCTATATCAAATCATAATCCTGTGTTGGACCATCAAAATCAAGTCTCCTCGAATAACTTAGTTGCTTTGAGGCTTCCTACACAATTCCAATTCAAACCACAAAATAGATTAATTATGTGAATGGTTGACAAGCTAGACTAGTAAATAGAAACTTATATACTATCATTTATAAATTATGAATTTAACATCAAAATAATTATACATATACTATATTATATCAATAATGCAATTCTTTTTTACCCCATGTCTTACTCTCTTTTTTGCAAGAAATTCTACATATGGTTGTCCCTTCATATAATTAGAAGTATTTGTATAAAGAAATCATCCCACACTCGTCAGAGTGTTGAGTTCGACAAAGGACTATAGTAGGTAAAATAAAAATGATATGAATTAGCATATAATTTTTGAAAAATAATCATATTTACTAAACATATATCTACTCCTATCTAAACATAAATATCTACAATATAAAATAAACACATATCTAATGTGATGCTTCTATACTAGATGGGCTCATGGTGGATGAAGTGACTAAGATGGTTTCCTATATAGAAAAATGATAAGAATGTAACACAATTTAAATACACATGCATGTATATAATCATAGTGTCAAGAAATAAAAAATATATATACCTATTGTGCAGCTTCATCTAATGGATCAGGCTCATCCAACATGGCTATAAAAAGAACTAGGTTGTACATAAAAAAAAAAAAAAAATTGCATTAGACTATCAATCTATATAGTACATGTATTTAAACATAATAGATTTAAAAAATTAACATCTAAATAACAATTTAAATAATACCATATATTGAGTCTCTAGGAAAAATGAAATGGTTGATTGTGTAGCCTCATGCACTTGGAAATTCAAGTCCTCTATCAGCAACTATTAAATATTCCAACACATAAACATATATTAGTACAAATATCTTTTATAAAATATAAAAGATTTTAGATAAAAAACACTATGAAATTACTTTAAGTCTTCCTGATGTTCCCACATCATCCCTGGAAGCCAATGTCTCTCATGCAAATGGTTCACTCTATGCTCTATCAACTCCTACATCTGGCATATCTTGAACCTCGTACTCAGATGTGTCTATGGGAGACTCAGTGGACCATCGGATAGGATGCAAACATAAGTTGTTGCATGTCCTGTAGTAATGGGGCACACAAATATGTGCTAAAGAAGACGGTGTACAGTCAAGATGATGATAATGTACTAGTTAGAGTTGATGCAAAAGATGCACCACTATCATGCCAATATGTATCAAGTGCATCACCATCATGATGGGATGCAACATGATGGCTTTGCATGACCAAATGATCACTCAATGAATGTAAGGCATAAATGTTTTGACTCCTTGTATCTAAAGCAATCTCAAGGAAAGGTAGTGGTACCAAGGCATCAATAGGTAGAGTAGGAGGAATGTGTAACACCTATCATGCAAACCCCAAAGGACAAGACAACACACACATTTTTTTTTATAAATAATACAAAGTAAACATATAATGAACCATTAACCATAATCACATCATATGATAACATCATAACATCAAGTCCTTTGGGGCATGTGAGGTCACATCGCATAAACAACTCATAACGAAAGATTACAGATAAAGCTAAATAACATAACTAATCTAACATTCATTATAAACATTACAATATCCATTTTCAAAAGATAGCATACATATATCCCAAAGCATAAGTATAGATACATCACATGCTACAACCCATAATAATTATCATAAATCATGAATGGCTACAAGGGTGCATATACAATACATCATCATTTAATACATTACATGTTCACAATATATGAGCTACAATAAAGCCTCCCATACATGTGGGATAAATACATAATACAAAGAATGTCTGAAATACAAGATGAATATCTGGTACAAGCTCCGTCTTAAGAATGTTGTGAATAATGAACATTGATGGGGAACCCAACGGGTGTGGAGCACGTTCCACTCGACCACGTGGGTTTTAGAAAAAACCCACCCCCCATGCTCAAAGGTGATAAGGAAGTAACTACGACAAAGAATGCCACAAGACTAACTTCAATAAGAAAATCATCGTACAATCACTCCAATAGCAACATCAAAAGATAACATAGATCATAAATGACAACAACCAAGATTCAATCACAATATATACAAAGCCATAAAACACATCATAGATAAAACAAAGGCAACAACCATAATCGCTTGCCAAGTAGAGCCAAGACAACAATCATAACATACTTCTATAGGAAACCAAGAAAACAAGCATAAGGGAAACAAGTGGAGAGTGTCATCACATAGCCTACATGGGTTATCCTAGCCCTTCCTCCAACATGAGGTGTCGGCCCCCATCTATGGTTATCTTAGCCCCTCCTCCTACTTGAGGCATCAACCCCATAGGGTGACTCATGCAGAGCCGTTAACCTCTCCTGAGGATGAGGTAACAACTTTTCCAACCATGGCCTTCTCAATCTACAATTAGTTTGTGATAGCCCTAATGGATAGACAAGGTATCCAAGATTATCTTATTATTTTTTTACTACCCATCCCCCTAAGTTCCATTATTAGGTTTTCACTTGTTAATCTAACTCTTACATGGGTTATCCTGAGCCCTTCCTCCTATTTGAGGCACTGACCCCCATGAAGAGCCACTCTCCCTGGAGACCCCAAAACATAAAAAAAATCAAGGGTTGTACCATAAAGAACAAAGCATTAAATCTCAACCAATGTCATGTGAGGCATTACCCATCTCACTAAAAAAACACATAATCAGAGTCTCAACAAAATCCTGTACAACCCCTTTCAAACTAATGATACCAATATCTTGCTACATCAAGAGCACATAAAATGAGGATAAACATCCAACAATAAAATTAAACCTCTGGAAGCCTAAGGTTCACAACATCAATAAACGGGTTCATAAAATCAACTGGGTTCCCACATCGAAAAGCCAAAGCAATAATATAATGGTAAAAACAAAATCACAAGATGTCATAACTCAAGAAACCATTTTAATTTTCACACATTGTTTCCGCAACTCCAAAATAAACAACTAGCTTAATTGCATTTATATTTTCCATTTCCTTGATACAATTTGAAATAAGAGTTCAATAATAGTTTTGACATAAATATTTAATTTGCTTCTTTTTTTAAATCCATCACAACTAAATTCCGTAGTTTCATAGTCAAACCAGAATCAATAAACCATATCATTTATATTTTATGTTTACATATATATATATATATACATATAAAATATATGTACATTTAATTTTCCAGTTTATTCAAAATTTTAAAAAAAATCAAAACTAGCTAATCTTCTGCTCAATCAGTACATATATATAAAATATATATCATACATAAATATATATATATATATATATATAAATGAATGTAATTAAATCCTAAAAAAAAATAACAAAATTCATAGTTTTCACTGCCATGCACAGTACACAGAGGACTGTGCACAATAGTCTATGGATTGTTGTGGGCAGTCCCCACATGCAAAGAGGGGGCAGGGGGAGGGTACAACCAGTGTCGTCCCTTCCCCTCAATCCAAACAAATTTCGTTCTATTTTTTATTATTATTATTATAAAACATAACCCCTTTCTGACTGACACAAAAGTAAAATACATTTCAAAATATATATATATATATATATGTATGTATATATATAAATATTTAATCAAGAAAAAAATACCATTAAAATTGAACACACATTTATTTCAAATGAAGAAAATTATTTAAATTCATTTATCTCAAGGGGAATGATTTTCCAAAAAGAAAATTATAAACACACTGGTCATTTTAAGAGACCCAATTTAAATTTCATTCATAGGTTTGCTATCCAATATCTGTTAAATCTCAAACAAAGTTTTCCTTTTCTTTTACTAAGTAAACATATTGATTTCTATTGATTTAGAGAAATTAAAGAATTAGAATGGAACTTGAAGTCTTGTGCTTGCTGAAGAATTGACAAAGCCTTACTTGATCCCACGTAGCCTTTTTGAAGAGCTCCACTTTCTTCCTTTAGAACTTCTCCACCAATTTTTTTTGCTAAATTCTCTAATCTAAGATTTAATCCAAAAAATCCTCTCTTCCAGAACGATAAAAAAATTAAATAAATTCTATAGAGAACCCAAGAAAGGATCCAATTTCCAGAACTCAATATTTTCTTTCAAGCTTCTGTCAATCTTCCCAAGAATGAAAATCTCTCAAATTTGCTATTAAATAAAAGATATCTTCATCTTTTTCAAAAACCCCATAAATCAAAATTAAAAGAAGTTTTCTATTTTATTACCAGCTTTTCAGCCAAAAACTCAACAATCATTGGTCCTTTTCATCTTTTTTTCTTTTCTTGATTTTTTTTCTATTTAACAACACTTTTTGTTTTAATTTTGATTTTGCAAGTTTTACTTGCAATTCACACAATTTTAACTTATTTAATTATTTTATTTCATATTTATCCTCAACATGCTATTTTAATTAATTTATCTAAACACCAATTTTAAATAATTTAATTTACACCTTTCAATAATTTACATGGCTTTATAATATAAGACTTTTATATTTTAATGTAAACTATTCCAATACTATAGTGAAAATTTATTAAAATCATATAATTATTTAAATGAAACCATACTACACACCAATGTAAAATAAATATCAAAAGTACACTCACACAAAACAACTATTAGAAAATGGAAAAATGACAAAGGTCAAAAACGTACAATACCACTAAACATAAGATAGGTTGGCAAACTTGGGACAGGGTGACTTCCTTGTCATCTGTGTTTCAACATCTTGCCCATTGGGTAAATTGATGCTTTCCCTGTCCTATCGAAGCAGGTGGAATCGAGACTATGTTCCTGCAATTCCTGCATACAAACAAGGTTGTGTACAACTTGTGTATATATAATCAAAACATCACATCATGAGAAGGAATTGCAATGTAGCAGAGCACTCATAAACGAGTGGTGCTACACTGTCCCCTCACCAAAGGTATAATAACAATGGGTATGTGCAAGATCATGGTATGCCAAAAAGTGGCAATGGAGAAAAAATTGCGTGTTTCATCGATTCAAAAACGCAAAAATGCCGAGTTGACTTTATGTGGCTTGGGTGTTAGTACACACTACTGAAGCAAAGCCCAAACCTAGATTTCCAAATCGGATATCTGATTTGGATCGGATATCCAATTTGTGACACACATATATATTTCATTTCGACGTGATTAAAAGTCATTTCACATTTGTTTAACTGTGGGCGCATAGTGAAAACTTCATTTCGCAAATCAGATATCTGATTTTGCGCAAATCCATCTTCAAAAGGTTAGATTCTTGGTTTTTCTTTGCTCTAATCAAATTTTCAATTAGATTTGTGTAATTTTAGTTAAATTTTTATAGATTTTTTTCAAAATAGGGTTTTTAATATATTTTTTATGAAAAAATTGAGTTTAGTATGGATTTTGATGAAAATTGAATGTTTGTAATGGATTTTAATTTAAAAATAGTGTTTTTTATGTATTTGGATTAAAAATTAGAGAATTTTATAGATTTTTGTTAAAACTAGGGTTTTTGTTGGATTTTTTTAAAACTAGGGTATTTTTATAATATTTTTCATTTATATTGTCTAATTTTAATTAGATTAATTTGTTTTTAACTTTAATCAGGCATTATGGCTCTGACAATGAAAATGCACAAATGCCAAGCATCCACCACCTCCACAGCCATCAATTGAAGAATTAATTTGTGAAAAATTGCAACAATTAAGGGGCATTTCTAAAGTTTATACGAGAGTCCCTCGATTATCTGAGATGTCAAACACAATGAAAGAAATAATTAAAAACATAGAAACCCTCTCCTCACAACATAATGCCTTTCATTCGTGGCGAGAAGACATGAGAGAATATTATGCATGTGGATTGTCCTATGATGATGTGAAAGATCTTCGAAATAACCAAAGCCCAAATAGCCTCTTTATTTGTTAACCCCCCACTGGTTTGCCAATTAATGTTAATAAAACAAAACTTTCTATAAAATGGTGCACTCCTTAGAGACATTGCAGAAATTTTTTTGGATCATTGGTGTATGGTTTTTGAAACCACTAGAACAACAATTGATATACCATTTTACTTTATAAAAAAATTATATCTTGAGTTTGTGTTAGGGCATCATGTCAATTACTTTGACATTAAACCCTTCTAGGGCATTGGTGGATGTATGCCCCAGGATAGACCAGGGGCAGTTAGAGTAATACCCCACCCATATGTTCCCCCTCCTCCCCTTCCTCCACTACCTTCAGTATACCATCCAGATATTATGCAGGATGCGGCCACATGGACTATCCATGCTATTCACTCTTTGAGTGGTCTTTTGGTTTCGCATGCTTCTGTAGTAGCTTAGCCACATTTTGGTGATGTTGGTGATGGCTCGAGTGTTGATGCATCATCCTCGACATGTCCACATATTTGTGTACCACATATTTGCTCCATGTGCTGCCAGATATGCTTGGGTCCTCTTGTACAGCCTACCAAGCATCCCTTGGACACTTTTGATTATGACTTCCATGATGTGGACATTATAGATCAGACGCAGGGGAGTGGAGCACATCATATAGAGTCCTCTCTTGCTAGAGAGGGGGACATTGGAATAGTGACACAGGTAAAATTTAAGTTGTGAATTCATAACTTGCATTTGTTTTTAAATGAATATTAATAAGAGATAGTATAATGTACTAATATTTATTTACATGGTCTATTTAATAGTTGATGTCCAAGGAGGAGCTGACACAAGTGATGGATAGCACCTTGAGGGCCATTTCATTTGGCCTCCACACACACATAGTATATATTTTTGCACTCACTCAGTTACATTTATTTATTATATACTTTCTTGTCATTTTAGTTGTTATTAATGAAATTATATAAACTAACTTATATGTTTATCTTATTTTCCTCTTGTAGGAAATACCTAGTCTTGTGAGGTCACGTGCTGTCCAAATTATGGAAGTCACGATGTTGGATAAAGGTGAAGGTAGTCAGACTCAAATTTGATTGAATTAAAATTTTAAGATCTTATATTGATTATACATACATCGACATAGATTGGTAGTTTTTCATATGTACTCGTCATTTTAATAATGCGGGGAATTATATGAGCTATATGTCGCTTGATTGACAAGTGCCTAGCGGCGGTATGTGATGGAACACTTGAAGGAGTAGGTGTTGAAGCACCTCAAGGGAGGAGGAGTGTCGAGAAACACCTAAAAGGAATAAAGAAAAGATCAACCTAAAGTATGTGTTCATTTATTTTGTGTTTGGTATTTATATGTTACTATTACTGACAATTGTATGCTAACTTGGATCACTTTTATGTTTTTGTTCACATATATAGATTGAAATTACAAAAAATGGTTTGGTCAGTTCTTTGAGAGGGGTATATTCTAAGACTCCTGACCCTTTGAAGAGACGGATATTTTAGGTAATCAAGATTACAATTTTAGAGTTCAATTATAATTTAATGTATATTAATTTTGATGTTAATTATTCAATTTTAAATTATATAGTATAACTAATCTCAATTGTGGTTTGACTTTTTCTTGTGCAGCTACCTTCAGAGGCAACGAGGTGCTTCAAAGAGGCTCCATTTTGATGATCCACGGTGGTTTAGGATGAGATAGACATTTTGGCATGTAAATATTGAATAGATACTGAGATGGCATATGCCACATATTGTAAAATTTTGTTTGAGTTGGCATTGATGCCATTTTGTATATGGACATACACTTGATTATTGGATAATTTGATATATAGAAGTTGAAAATCAAAATTTAATTGCCTCCTCATGTGCATAATTAAACTCTTTGGGGAATTTAATCAATTTGAGCAATGGTTAAATATCTTGATGTACAATAGCATAAAAAGAATGGTTATATTATGTAGTTTATTCATAATGTTGATTACATTGCATTGCACATATTTCAAACTCAAAGCATTACTTCACATTGCATAAGTAACAACTAGATCTTTGATAGATGAAAAATTTTCAATTACAATATAGTTTTACAAAGTCAACCTAAGCGGTTATGCAATTACTTCACATTACATAACTAATAATTAAAAATTTAATCATATTATTGATTACATTGCATTGCACATCTTTCAAACTCAAAGCATTACTTCACATTGCATAAGTAACAACTAGATCTTTGATAGATGAAAAGATTTCAATTACAGACTGCTGCCCCTCATTCCACACACTATGCAACCATTTACTTGCGGTGTAGGGGCCGAACAATGGAGAAAACATGTAAAAATAATATATATATATGCAGCCTAGAAGCATGAATTAGTACCAATATTAATGCATCACCATTGATTACCTTGAAGTAGAGATTTGAATCAGCATCATTCTTCAATAAGCCCAAACTAGACAGGTACCGATCAATCCTTTCGTACCATGCACGAGGAGCCTACTTAAGACCATACAAGGCCTTCTTCAGCTTACACACATGTGACTCCTTCCCATGAACCTAAAAACCATCAGGTTGCTCGACATAAACTTCTTCCTCAATCATTCCATTAAGAAAAGTTGTCTTCACGTCCATTTGATGAATCTTCCATCCTCTTGATGTAGCAAGGGCAATGATAGTTTTGACAGAAGTGTAACGAGCAACAGGAGCAAATGTTTCTTCATAATCAACTCCCTCTTTCTGAGAAAACCACTATCGATTAGCCAATTGTTGGTGTTAGTGGGTACATTGCTTGACAATGTTGAGCAAAACAAATATTCATTCTTCTGTGGAGAAACATCATCTACATCTGCAATGGAGGCTTGATGCTTAGGTCTATCTGAACAATGTTTGGAAAAGTGACCAAACTTATCACACCTAAAGCATTGAATCTTGGACAAGTCTCTCTTCTTCTTGGAAGGGGGGGCACCATCATTTCCTTTGTCTCGATTCCTCTTGAAGAATCCCTTCTTTCCACTTCTTCCTAGGTTGGGCAACAAGAACATGAATCTCTTCATTACTAGAATTTTGGCCAACACCTCTAACCATCAATCTTGATGCATAATGAATGCAATCGGCCCTCAAATGATCAAACTTCAGGAGTTTGGACCTTGCACTAATTCCTTGAATATAGGACTCCCAAGACAATGGGAAACCGTTGAGGGCAAGCATTGTCAAATCCTTATCTTTAACCTATTGATGCATGTTTTATGACACACTCGTACATCAAAATAAAAATGCCCAGAGACACCCTATCCTCTCTTGAAAATCCACCCCATATGCTAAGATTGTGAGAAGATCATATCGCGATTCCAAGGTTTCTTATGTCAGGTCTTGACATGTGGTAAGCTCAATGGGCGTTGTGATTTTCTAGTAATCACAAGGGGACTTACGCTGGATTTTTTCAATTCACAATGAAGGTCTGGATAATGAAGCTCTTTTATTTGGGTTGCAGATCAAACAAACTAAAAAAGGAGACAAGGGGTCAGAATTTCTAACCTACTTCCTAAGAATTCAAGAGACGGTATTGACTTGGTGAAACAAAACCAAACTTTGTTTCACCATGTAGGAATCGTGCCAACTACGCAAATCCATTGCAATATTCAAGGAAATGTTCTTATGGTTTTCATATCATGAATAAGTGCCTTCCAATCGAACAATATTTATCCAAAAAAAAGTTAAGAATCCACAGAGCAAGCTCAGGCTAACTTTACACATTGAACGAAAATTATCCATTCCAAGAAAGTATGAGAAAAAGTTCCACCATAAATCAATGCTTATCAAATCTTGCATTCATCTAATAAACTTTCAAAGAAAATTTTATTCCAAGTGTAATCTAATTCTAATCTATCTCCAATCTATGGTGGAAGAAGTTATGCAACCATGCACACTATTTGACAATAAAAGTGGTTCAAATCAAATCATGCATAAGAGCTTTTATTATCAGAAATAGTCTATCACAACAATTCTATACACTATCTCCACCCTTTACAAATGAGGGGCGAGCTCAATTTCACTTTAAGGCTAGCAGACTTCCTCTTTTCTCTTTCCATTTCAGACTTAACATGTTGAGCAGACTTCACTCATTCACTTTCCATGTTCATATTCTTCTAAGTGTGGACACTCATTATCCTCTTGAAGTGGATTTGGCAAGATTCCATCTTTTATGCCATGTCACTCTTTGGTAAGTGCAGACCTTGTCAATTTTCATGGCCAAGACATGTGACAGACTTCAATCATGTTTGACACATCCCTTTCTTAACATGGGCGGGCTTTGCTGAGTGTTTGTGCCAAGAAACAAGGGTGGACTTTGCTTTATACCAAGCCATTGATTATTTCCTTGGAGCGGACTTGGCTATATTGTATGCCACTTTTGTATGGTTGGGCGGGCTTAGTCTTAGCAAGTGCCATGTTTTACTCTTGAAGCGGACTCTACTCTCCTCTTTGCTAGCGGAATTCCTTCTCTCTTTTCCAAGCTCTGTCATGTGCTAGAATGGCTAGAAGAGATCGACGAAGCTGCTAACATCAACATAATTGTGGTAGCTTGATATACAGAGTCTATTGATGTCAGGGTTAATTTGTACGATATTGAGAGTGGTAGCTTAATATAGGTCCACAATAAATTTTTGTAATATCATAGAATAGGGCTCATAGACCGACCTCCAGTCAAAATGTCTCTCAAATGCACAAAAAAGAATGAAATTACTTCAAACCAAGTTTGTGAAGAAGTTAACTATGTTGCCCACTAGTTTCCCTTAAGAGTCCAAAGTGCTAAAAGGAAACAACTTTTGAAGGGTTGTTTCTCAGAGACCATGAGGCATACAGATTCTCCATCAAAGGCTATGGGATCATGTTGGGACCATCTACAAAAACCTCTCTCGGTTTTTGCTATCTGGGAGGCGTTTTCCTGTGGTGATGACTTTTCAGTGGAGGGAAAAGTTTCCAGATGCAAGCAGTGTAAAGTTGAAAAGTGGTGCAACTTTCATTTCGCAACTCATACGACCAAAAAAATTATTCGAACACGTCTGTATGGGTACGTTTATGCTAGGGATGGTCCACTTTTGCACCCAAATAAGCCAAATCACTCCAAGCTACATTGGACTAGCGATTTCCCTTAAGAGTCCAAAGTGCTAAAAGGTAGTAATATTTGAAGGGCTATTTCTCAGAGACCGTGGGGCATACAGACTCTCCATCAGAGGCTATGGGATCATGTTGGGACCATCTACAAAAAAATCTCTCAGTTTTTGCTATCTCAGATGCGATTTCCTATGGTGATGACTTTTTAGTGGAGGGAAAAGTTGCCAGATGCAAGTAGTGTAAAGTTATAAAGTGGTACAACTTTCATTCCGCAACTCGTACGACCAAACGGATTGTTCCAACATGTCTGTATGGGTACGTTTATGCTAGGGATGGTCCTCTTTTTCTCCCAAATACACCAAATCACTCTGAGCTACGTTGGACCGGCGATTTCCCTTAAGAGTCGAAAGTGCTGAAAGGAAGCAATATTTGAAGGGCTATTTCTCAGAGATCGTGGGGCATACAGACTCTTTGTTGGAGGCTATAGGATTGTGTTGGGACCATCTACAAAAACCTCTCTCAGTTTTTTCTATCTCAGAGGTGTTTTTCTGTGGTGATGACTTTTCAATGGAGGGAAAAGTTGCCAAATGCAAGCAGTGTAAAGTTGCAAAGTGGTGCAACTTTCATTCCTAACTCATATGACCAAATGAACTATTCCAACACGTCAGTATGGATGCGTTTCGCTAGGGATGGTCCTCTTTTGCAGCCAAATCGGAATCACTCAGAGCTACATTGGACCGGTGATTTCCCTTAAGGAGTCCAAAGGCTAAAAGGCAGCAATATTTGAAGGGCTATTTCTCGAGACCATGGGGCATACGGACTCTCCGTTGGAACTACGGCATTGTGTTGGGACCATCTAAAACCTCTCTGGTTTTTCTATCTGAATGCACTCTGTGGTGATGACTTTTTCGATGAGAGGGGAAAAGTTGCGGATGCAAGCAATGTAAAGTTGCAAAGTGGTGCAACTTTCATTCCACAACTTCGTATGACCAAATGAACTATTCCAACGATCTGTATGGGTACATTTATGCTAGGGATGGTCCTATTTTGCACCCAAATATTTGAATCACTCTGAGCTACATTGGACCAACGATTTCCCTTAAGAGTCCAAAGTGCTAAAAGCCAACAATATTTGAAGGGCTATTTCTCAGAAACTGTGGGGCATAAAGGCTCTCTGTTGGAGGCTACAAGATCATGTCGGGACCATCTACAAAAACCTTTCTCGGTTTTTGCTATCTTGGAGGCGTTTTCCTGTGGTGATGACTTTTTAGTGGAGGGAAAAGTTGCCAGATGCAAGCAGTGTAAAGTTGCAAAGTGGTGCAACTTTCATTCCGCAACTCGTACGACCAAACAGACTGTTCCAACACGTCCGTATGGGTACGTTTATGCCAGGGATGATCCTCTTTTGCACCCAAATAGTCTGAATCACTCTGAGCTACATTGGACCGACGATTCCCTTACGAGTCGAAAGTGCTAAAAGGTAGCAAGATTGTGTTGTAATTGTAATTGTAAGTGCTAAAAGGTTGGATCAAGCTTGTGTAGGCTATAACAATGTCATATTTAATTGTAATTGTGTTGTTTAAAGCCACTTGGATCATGCATCAGAAAACTCTTACTCAATCAGCTTGAACATTATGCACACCCAAATGCCTTGTTTCCACTTTGCTAGATCAAAGACTCAATTACATTGGAAATGACCTTCACATGACATTTTTTTATTTTTTTGGGAAAAAGTGGCAAGCCACTATAATTTATTATATATAAATAGGAGATATTACAAAACCTGGTTCAAACGAGCATACCGGTAGGAAAGAACAGGAAGAAAACCTCCAATTGTAGCTCGATTAATTACAATAAGTTACTATAGAATTATCTCAATACACAGTTATGGCCTTCTTACATTGTTTCGCATTTCAAAATTGAAATTTTATGAAAATTTCCTATTGGAGGCATTCAGGGAATAGTCTTCCACAAGAGTAGTATGTTCATGTTCTGGACTAACAAGCACCTGTACAAACCATTAAGCTAGCAGTTAAACTACATACAATAGAAAAGATGCTTAGAATAAAAGATGCTTAGAATAATTAATCTATATTACTATAATATTTCGCATACCTCTCCGAAAGGATCAAAGCTAGCTATTGTTGCAGTAGGTCCATGATCAATTGTACCAAAAATATCACAAAATTTGTCAAATGAGAAATCTATATTGTCACAATAGAAAATATGGTTAGACTAACAAATCTATATTAATCTAAATAACCTGAATGATGATGAATTGGTAATGCAAACTATAAAAATGCTTAGAATAACCAATCTATATTACTGCAATCTTTTGCATACCTCTCTGAAAGGATCGAAGCTAGCTATTGTAGCAGCAGGTCCATGATCAATCGTGCCAAAAATATTGCAAAAATTGTCAAATGAGAAATCTATATTTTCACAATAGAAAAGATGGTTAGACTAACAAATCTATATTAATCTAAACAACCTGAATGATGATGAATTGGTAATGCAAACTATAAAAAATTCTTAGAATAACCAATCTATATTACTGTAATCTTTCACATACCTCTCCGAAAGGATCGAAGCTAGCTATTGTAGCGGTAGGTCTATGATCAATCGTGCCAAAAATATTGCAAAATTTGTCAAATGAGAAATCTATATTGTCATAATAGAAAAGATGGTTAGACTAACAAATCTATATTAAATTATAATGAACTTAACCATAATGAACCTAAGCATTGTACCTTCCATTCTTGAAAATGCTATTCAAGTGTTCCTGAAGGGTCATCTCTTTGCTTAAGAGTATCCAATGATGCTTCATGATCAACATTACTAAGTGTCCATAGTTGTTTTTTCTTTGTTCTGGCATGATGCTTGAACAACTTAACATTTGTTGCTATAACAAGGTGTGAATACATGAGAATGGTTTTGTGTTTATCATAGTCTTCAAATGTAGGTATGCCATTCTTTCTAACCATATATGTTCGCAACCAAGTTCTTGCAACCACAACTGAACCTGTAGGATACATGAACCCATCATCTTCCATCAGTTGTGCTAGATTATGCTATACCTACACACATCGAGCCAACTAATAGTCTGATCTCTCTTCATTCCCCTGTGGTGAAACAACTGCAAAAACATGTCCTGGCTATAGTAGATCTGAAAGTCGGTCGTAATCAATTAAACTTTTCATTATGTCATTTCTCATAGATATTATTTGAGATAATGGAGTTAGATACTGTGGAACCCTTGTATCCACCCACTCACTTGACTCGCATTGATCCCACTCACACTGAATACAACTTTGACAAAAACAAGCCAAATCTCATGTCCAAATGGTCCATGTGCTTGCATCTGAGCTTTGAAATGAATGCATCTTTGAAGAATCTTTGATTGTATGACAATCCAATCTGCCTCCCACTATACCCTCCTTAACCAACCAAAAGCATCTGCGCACTGTTGAATCAAGTGTCCCTCCCTGTGACAATGTTGAACTACACTAATCAACAATAGAACGTGCATCACTAAATTTTTCTCCTGAAATCTTCAATTTCTCCTTAACTAGAGCTCTTTTTACATGCACCTGCTCCATCGTGCTCCCCTTTCCCATGCCCAGCTTCAAAAAAACTCCAAATATGAGGTACACCCCTCTCTACATGCATTCTACTCAACCAATAGAACATATGAGCATTCTTGAATTGACTTGTGCAGTTATCTAACCAAATGAGATGCCGGCCCATTGCTATATCATGCTCCTACAAGAACTCAAAAAAAATTCTCAAAACAATGTTGGACATACTCGAATGAGTGAGATCTATCATCACTCATATAAAAATGATACTCTCTTATTATCTTTCGATCCTCCTCTGTACTATCAAGTGCATGTCTAAATGTTATGTGGACAAATATAGCAATTTGAATGGAATTGTAATACTGGTGCATGCATATTCATTTCAGCTGTACCATTTCATGATGACTCCAGGCGGCTGCAAACTTCCAAGTTTTTAGTAAATAAAGTTGTTGTCTTTCATTGCATGTTACCAGATCTCTATTGTAATAAGTCCAGAGGATCAATAAATGATTTTTCTTCGTTAGATCTCGTATTTCCATCCATATTGGCATTGTAACAACACTGCATTCTTTTGAAACCAACTCACATCTAGAACCTTCACCTCCACTCTGCAAAGTATATTTGACTATCTCATATCTCTTTTTCTCAACAAGCTTCTTTCCAAATTCATGTTTGGAACCCTCATGAAAACATTGAACAAACTTTGACAAGCCACCACATTGTGAGCACTTTGCATTTAAACAATCATTTCTATAGAAAAACAACCATCATCTCTAGAACATAAAAAAAGATCTAACAAGTCCCTTGATGATTTCGGAAGATGCATTGCACCACACTCCTGCAACATTTCATTAGTATGCAAAGTAGAATGGATATAGCATAATAGTTCATGGTACATTGAAAACTCCACATGGTATTTGCAACAAGTATTACGAATTTTAAGAGGCATACAATAAAATGGCTTCAAACCTTCAAAAGTCCTTTGCGAGATTTCCATATTTGGATGTGTTTCAATAAATTTTTGAACAACATTGTTTGGCTTGATTCCAAGAAATGTTTAGGATGTGGTGTATGGTCTTGATTTCCAATTCTTAACTTTAAAACATCCTTTGCATTGGGTGATACTCTAGAGTTATCATGCCAAAATTGTTGAATTACTTGTTTTACATTATCAGTTAGCTTCTTATCAACACGTGGAAGCCTCCAGGCAAAAGCCCATGTATCATTTTGAAGAGGATCATCTATTCTTTCTCTTCTTGCAAGTGCCCTATCCAAAGTTTTATGATTTATGTCAAAATCAATACAAGTTTGTCTCATAAAGTGAGCCTTTTTCAATTGATGGCTTACTAATTCACTGCATCACAATATACTACTAAAATCAAATTAAACATCACCCAACCAAATGTAACCATAATGTCATATCATAATATCATGTCATCTAATAAAGTAGCATAATCATCAAGTAGTCTAAACTATCAAATCCACCTATCCAAACAATAAATAGTAACTATCAAAGTCTCAAAGTATCAAGCAAAACCATAGAAAATATCAAGTCCCAAAAGCAACATGAGGGGTATTACAGAACGGGGTGACTTGATGTGCTCTAGGTCTATCCTATGGTATCCCTCTTCCAACACCTTGGAAATGTCGCATGTCAAAGCAATTGGCATGCCTCCCTAGGAAAAACTTAGCATATAATTTTTAGAGAAAATACTAAGAGATGTCAAGATTTTTGTTGGGTGGTTTATCAAAAACCATCCACCGTCTCTAGAAATTATCCAATATGCCTTTGTGTGCACCATTTAATTAAAAATTTTGGCTTCTGCACATTTACAGGTTGTCCTGTTCTATGATCGATGAATAATTGGGCTAATTGGGCTTTGTCAATATCAAGTTCCCTCACCTCATCATATGATAACCCATTGGCATAAAAAAAAATTTGTTCCTCTCAACATTGCACAAATATATTATGCTAATTTCCCAAAGTTTAAACATTTGAAATGATTGTTTCTAAAAACATTTTCATGTTTGATAGCTCAGTGGGTGTATCATAGATTTGACATAAATTTCTCAATTGATCTAAATTTATATGAATATATTCATGTATTTTTGGGATGTTTTGGTTTGGATACAATGGTAAAAATGAAGGAGGATTTGGAGGGTTTTCATTTTGAGTGGGGTTAGGGCTTTCATGTTTAGTAGGATTAGGGTTTTCATGTTTAGTGGGATTGGGATAAACCATTCTTAAGTCTATTAATTCATAATATTTTTTAAATTAATATTCATTTTAATGCAATAAAAAACCTATCAAATATCCTATTTTTGACTAAAATTCATAAAAGAAATAATGCAAAACTAATATAAATTGAAGATGACATTAAAATCCTAAAATACCTTTCAAATGTAATTGATTTAAGGAAAAAATTGTCCTGCAAGTGAATATTCGAGTCGTAGAATAGAAAACCCATGTCGACTGTGCAAGAAAATCAACTCTCGAGTTATTTATTTATTTTGATTTTATAAAATAGGAAATAGATATTTGTTTCAAAATAGATAGATACATTTTGAAATGGATATACATTTCCTCTATGTAGTTTTTTTAATATATGGTAAGGTCTAGGACTTGACCATATACATATTGGTGGGTTTTCTTGAAATGTAAGTAATCATTTATCATTTTATGTTATAATATAAAATTATATTGTATTATAATATAATATTATATACTTTATATTATATATTATTTTATTTAATATTATATTATAATAAATAATAAATAATAATATATTGTAGTATTATATATTATATTTAAATATAATGTTATATAATATTTAATATGATATAAGTATTAAATTAAATATGCATGTTATATTAAAACATTGATATAATTATATTAAAAGATTATACTATATTAAATTAAATAAGTGGTCAGCCCCAGACTTGACCAAATTAAAAAATCCGACCTAAACATAATGGATATCCGTTTAGAAATGAATATGAAATGTATATCCATTTCATAACAAATATCCGTTTAGAAATGAATATGAAATGTATATCCATTTGGTAACAAATATTCGTTTTAAAAATGATATTTGTTTCACAATGGGTATTTGTTTCTAACGGATATTCGTTCCCATGTGGTTTATGCTCTGACATTATGTACTTTCTACCTGAGCCTAGATAAAGTCAAAGTAGATTTTTGCATTTTTCAGCAAGTTAAAAGTGCCTTTTTTTCATATTGCCACTTTTTGGACGCCTATGACAAGTGGAAAGACTATCAAGAATGACAATTTGAATGTTAAAATGTTATGGGATACTAGAGTGGCTTGTGGATATTCATGTGACATGATAGTTTCAAGGAAACTATACTCAAAGGTGGTGAGAATGAGGAAAATACAAGGTTTAGTGCAAAGCTAACATAACATGTAGTTGTTGAAAAGAAGTCTTGAGCATCCTGAGAGGGAAAGAATCTAGTGCAAGGGCTTATATGAGCCTACACACTAAGGGAGTGGACACTAAATTAGATACAAAAGAATAGGTGATATTGCTAGGATACACAATTTTCAACACTAGACATATTATCTTCCTTAATTTGTGCAAAAATATAAAAAAACTAGAAAATTCATAGGGCTGTCTTGAAAATTCAGCAATACTTTGTAGGGATAGCTCATTTATTTTTTAGAGGTCATTAACTAATTGCCTTAGTATTATGATTCATTATTAAAAGAAAATTGAACTTGGCTTATCAAATGTAAGAAGCTATCATTTCTAAAAAGGTAAATAGACTTGATGTGATTAATCCCTTTAAAAAATATAAATGTATTTATATTTATCAGGGGAGAGGGCCCAATAATGCTTTGGGTACTAGTTGTTATGATAATACTATTATTTTGGAAGCCAAATAGTTCAAATAGTATGGTATTAGTAGTTGGAAGCCTAATATATTAATCTTTTCAGCATCTCTATTTTATCTTTCTATATCCTCTACACATTCAATTATTTAATTTAATTTTACATTAATCCTTTATAAGATACCCCTTTTCATTTGTCACCCCTTGTATTCCTAGCCTCTTAAGGGCTAGGACCTAGTGTGTATTGTTAGACAATATCACAATTACTTTCATGCTCACCTATAGACTCTTCTCCTTGAATTTCTCATTAAAAAACTCTCATTGGATTGAATCATCTTCATACCACTAAAAAATAGGTTCTTGATAATGAAATTGAATATTGACAAGAAAATGTAGATTGATTATTTATATTATTTCTATGTTAGTATTTTTTTTACCTAGCATAATGGATAAGAAAGCTAATCAAAATAGATTTTATAGGATTATAGAATAAGAAAAGGAAAATATACAATTACAATCATTCATGATATATATATATATATATAATATCTCAATTAACATCATATAAATGTAAGATGTATGAATTATATTAACATGTTTTCTTCATATATTTATCATTATGTATTTTGTCTCTACATACACTATACTGCCTATCCTTCTCTATAGGTGTTACACTAAATTCTTTTGGACCTTCTTTTTCTCTTATCTTTCTTACTACTCTTATATCACTTCTCTAGATCATGCACATGACTCCTATAACTACCTCTCTAACTCCTATATAAATGTGCTATGTATATATTCTATCACGATAGTTATATCACATATAGGGACATGCCCCTATCTATATTATTTTGTGGCTATGCATCTTTCATGTTGTTATAAGTCGTTGATTATTTTGCATTGTAATTTATTTAACTTGCAATAACTTTGACTATTTCCACTTTATATAATGATACATATTATTTTGACAACCTTTAGCACCCTTGTGGGTTTTTCACAAACATCTTTATTAGTCAACCCTTTTGGATTTGCAACTTAGTAGAATTTTATCAACTCTATATCCTACAAAAAGTCACTAACCTCTTTATAAAATTCTATATTGTAGAGTTATAATTGATTTTTTTTAATATAACAATTATATATGGGTATGTGCACGATCATCAAGGAAAAAATAGACCCTTAAGTGGCAAAAATTCAAAAAATTAGAGTTAGGAAACTTGACATAAAAATTTGAATAAGTTATCTATATTATTTCAAAAATATGTAAGAATATAATCTATAGAAAATTGAATGTAGTTTCTAAACTACTAGGTTTGTTTAAAAAAAAATCTATTTGGTGAAATTTTTGAAATTTCAGTAGTGGTACTTAAATTTCAGGGAAAAATAAGAAGTAGGTGTTTTTCTAACCACCCTAACCACAATAAAATGATAATATTTTTTATAATATTTTACATATAAGTAGAGGACTCATGCCTGATGTGATGCATATTTTTTGTAATTTTTCCAAGTAAATAATTAATTATGAATTTTTATTACAACTTTTAAAAAATATAAAACTTATGTCTGACCACCTTAACTTGGTCAAAACTTCATGAACTTCAAATTTATTTATTTTTTAATCCTATAGCATGTGAAGCATAGAATGTGATGCATGTTTTGGATTTAAAATGTGATACCATTTGAAAGCTATAGATGTTTTTCAATCATCCTATCAATCAAGACTTTAGTTGTAATTTGAATAGAAAATGAATAATAATTACTTATTACATTCAAAGTAAAGCATAATTTATATCGATGGAAAGCTATAGATGTTTTTTATTTCATCAATTTTGGGTAAAAAAATAGTCATCAACCACATACCCATCATATTGCCAGTTTTTGGTGCATCATGATCTTGCACATATCCATATTCATATGCTAATTTTATTTGAAAAATATATTTTTCAACCTGTAATTGGAAATACTAAACAATATTTTATCTCCAACAATAAAAATATTATGTTAATAATTATTTTACGTCGAAAGTGTATCCAATGTGAAGTTTCCCAACCTGGAATGTGCAATCAATGGTTCATTACCTTCAATAGGCCTTGCACTACGATCAAAATGATCGTGGCCATTATTTTTTTTTGTCATTTTTTTAATCTCGAGAGTTTTTGGTCATTGCTAGCCTTTTATCTCACTTTTAATAAATAGTATGGTAGTGTGGTTGTATTATATGCAACTTGAATTCTACACCTACACTAGTAGCTCACATTTACTATGAAACTAACTAGTATGAACTTAATAAATATTGTATTCCTTTAATAATATCTGCAAGTGGATGTCTAGATTGAGGGTCGATTCTTGTGGATGCAATGGTGTTTTTTCTCTCTACTACATGGTTTCTAACAATGGTGGATTCATTTAGTCTATTATTCTTCGTGACACTTGGAAATAAGGTTTTTAAGTGAAGAGACCCTTAGTGTTGGTTTTAAACAAGAATTTATGTTCCATTCTCATTTTCCAAGAGCTTGCAGCTTCAGGTTATGTCAAAGTAGTTGTTAGTGATTCAGAAAATGCTCATACACAAGCATCTAATGGCAACCATTTTTTGGATGAAAGCCCTTCAATCTTACCAAATTAAGATAGCCTTTCCAAGATACTATGGAAGAAATAGAGTAGGTATACCAATATATGGAGTTCTTTTTAAGTTTTCCTACTTCTTTCATGGTGGTGTATTTTTTTTTTCTTGAAAGGGTTTGCATGGTGGTAATGAGTACGGTTTAGGTAGAGCAATAGAGGAGGACCAAATATTTGGGGTTTTTTCAAGTGGCAGTGTTGAAGGAAATGGCATACTTATCGAGCATGTACGATTATGCAAAGGAAAATTCAATTCCATTGAAGGTAGGCATGGAGATGGTAGAGTAGACCATCAAGACCGTTGTGGGGCCTGTTTATTTCAAGATCCAAGGAATTCCCTCTGAGCTTATCTACTTTGTTGACAATGAGGTTTCCATTTCATTTTCTTTCATGCCTCATCTTTCTATTAAGTTCACCCCTCATTTTTGTGTGACTTGATTTGAACTATATCACCTAATTGGTTAGAGTCCAAAGGGGCATTGGTCTATTGTATGCTAGATTGCCTCTTTAAAGAATGCTATTCGCTTATTAGCATGTTATTGGTCCATTTTGTTCTAATAAGTATGGAATTTGAATGAATGAATTGGGTTAAGCCTTGATGGAACTAATAATGCCTTAGTATCTTGATTGTAGGTCCTTAGTCCTATTCAGTATCTTGCCTATGTTTCAAGATATTTTCTCTAGGTTTAGTTAAGAACTTTCTTTGGTATTTTTGAAGATGAAGTGTGGGTTTAGACATTATCTCACTCAAAGGGCCTTTTTCTAGTTCAATATTTTGGATTTTTTGAATTTTGATGAGTTTTTGACTCTTCGATAGGTAGGATCCTTGGAAACTTTTGTATTGTATTTATCCTTTCAGTTGAGCATGTCTTGCTACTTGATGCACACTGGTAACTACTTTGGTCAATAGGCCTTAAGCACCCTTTATCTTTCTTTTAGGCTTTCAATGTCCCAAAAAATGAAAAATTGAACCTATTGTTTACTTTCAACCACTCTAGAAATCTCATATAGGGTAACATTAAAAATTGAATCTAGGTATAATCACCCCGCCTTGTGAAAAGTTGTCATAAGTACCTTATGTACATTTATTTATTGTACAATTTCTCATTTTTGTCTTTTTAAATCTTTTCCTAGTTCTTCTTGTAGTTTGTACTTATTGGGATTTTGTTTAGAAATCTTGTATTTTCACCTATCTTTTCATTACATCAGTTTATATAATCAAGGGAGGGGCATGTATGTTTTAAAATTTTGGATCATTCTAGTGTTTCTTGTTCCTTTTCATCATTAGAACCTCAATCACACTTGGACCCACCTTTCATCTATAAATATTTTTTTTTCTTCTATTTAATTTTATTACATGTTTAATATTTTAGTTTAAGAGTGGCTATTCTGTCGAATACTCCATTATTATCCTTTATTTTTATTGTTGATCCCTTTAAGTATGAAAGGGATTTTTATAAAGTGTATCCCTAGGATAATCTAGTGGTATCAATTCCATTGAAATTCCATGCACTAGGATTTAATTTCATGCATAATGTTTTCTACTGATTTAGTGGGGTAGACTGCATCCAGAGTCACCATATTTTAAGTTAGAATCCATTTAACAATTGTGATATGTTTGATTCTAAATTCTTTGAAAAATGCATTTGCAATGAAATTTTCATGTCTCCAAACAAATAAATGGCTTCAATGTAGCTTGATTTGTATATTTGTAGACGAAAGCCCTTTACTTATTGAAAATGCTACATATTTTGTATCTCTACAAGTTTTTTGTGATATTTTTTATTTATACATTTATTGTCACAAGGAACATTGTGTTTTTTATATGTTTGTCACTAATATCATAAATTAAGCTACATTAAATGGGGTGTCATAAGTATTTCAGTCATGAATGATAGATTTGTTATCATGCTCAAACATATGATGCATTCATCATGGATGCTAATTGTGTTACAAGCATGTCCATTTAATGGGATCTCTCAAAAAGGGTATGGGCATCCATCAAAGCATAATGAAAGGAGTATTTTTTCAGATATTATAGCTAGAAATGCTCTGATAAACATGTATGCAAAATGTGGAAGCATAGAAAAGGCATGTGAACTATTTGGAAAAATGCCTCAAAGAGAGGTTATCTCATTGAATGCAATGATTGTAGGATATGCACAAAATGGATGGCTTTTAAAAGCTTTAAAAAATTTCAAGCAACAGCAATTGGCAAGTGTAAAGCTAGAATCCACAACTTTATGTATTCTCCCTACACCAAAATAGGAACATTAGAATAGGGTATGGACATCCATCAAAGCATCCAGAACAACTTGGCAGTGTATAAGCTAAACAAATTTTTTCTTAATAATGAAAGCCTTTTATATTAAGATATAGTTGGGTGTCAATTTTGGTAGACATATTTACATTTTTCATCCTTCAAGATAATAAGAAAATTATATAAAAAAGATAGCAACAGTGAAAAATGACCATAATAAATGGTGGTGGAAAATGTTAAGTGTCTTTGAAAATATGTGATGTCACTTAATCATTAGTCATATTAGTCTCTAGAAACAATTTTTTGAATGCTTGTGTGGTGATGGGTACATGTGTGAAGATAATTCATTCACTCCCTATTTTAGAGATATGCAAATTTCATTTTATGATTTTTCATTCTCATTTTCTTTGGTTTTAAGTAGTGATATTAAAGATCTTAGTTTAGTTTAGAATGACTTAATTTCACCATTTAGGAACACTCTATGAATCAACTTGAGAGATAATCAGACCTCCCAATGATATAGATAATTGTAAAGACGTGACAGATTACCAAATTTATTAAAACCTTTTACTTTTATAAAAACTTCTTATTTCAAATTATTTTTGAAATAATATTACTACATATTATATTTTATGTTAGAAATCATTTAATATAAATATAATACTCAATAACTAATTTATATATAATATATATAATATACTAGACAAATTAAATTATATATAATATACTCATAATTATTATTATATAAATAAGTTATATTATTAAATACAAATCCAAAATTATTATAATTAATAATGAATATATTTTATAAAATATAAATTAAATCAATATCAAAATATAATACAATATATAATTTATATCTTATATAATAAAAATTAAATCATGCATAATATAATTATATTTATTATTTTATAATATTATATATAAATCATACTATAATTCTTATATATTATATTCTTTAAAAAATATTAAATATGCATATAAAAGTATTATAGTTAATTATTATTATTATTATTATATATCATATTATATGTTATCTTTATGTATATTATATAATATTATTTATTATATTTGTTTTAGTTAAATTTTAATTTGTAAATAATTATAGATATCATACAAACTATTTAAGGGTGATATTTGTATATTCATAATAATTTTTATTTGGTTGTGTCTTTCAAGATAATGGTTTATAACATTTATTTATTGAACATGAAATAGATACATGTGTCAAATTAGTTTTTGATACATTTGCTCTCTATTTTTATTTATCATTTTAGTGTCTTGAAAAATTCACTCTTCATGTCTAGTGTGATTAAATACACATATACTTATGTGATTGACTATTGTGTACTTGAATAACTAAAGGAATTCAATTAAATATAGTCATCTTTGAATACAAAGAAAATATTGATCATATTTAGGAGTATATGTTGGGTTCTTGTACCTAAAATGAATCTAGACCTTTAAAACTATTCAAAAATTCTTAGTATGGTTGGAGCTTCCTTGTATTTTTATCGTTTGAGAAACTGTAAAGTATTTTTTAATTTTTTATCTATTTAACAAGACCCAGTTTGTCTCACCTGTCTAGGCACGACTTCTTACGAGCCTCTCCTATTTTTGGGGTGAATATAGTTTATATTGTAGCTCAATTTTTTTTGGAGCTATATCTCTTCAAGACTATTTATTTGAAGAATTTTAGTTCAAGGTGGGTAACCATTTGTGAAAATAATAATTAAACTATGAAGGAATTTATTTCTAGTGTAGATTATAATTTTCTACTAGTAATACGCTTAAACTCCTATCCCTCTCTATTTATTTATATCTCCCTTTATCTATATATATCCCTCTCTCTCCTCTTTGTCTATTTCTATCCATATCTTTTTCTACCTTTATCTCCCTATCTGATCTCTCTTCTCTATCTATGCCTCTACCAATATATCTATATCTCCCTATCTCTATCTCTCTCCCTTTCTCTTCACATACATCTCTATCTCTCCCTCTCTCTATCTCCACCTATTTTTCTCTCCCTCTCTCCATCTCTATTTCTATATCTCTACTCTCTATTTGTTTCTCTCTCTCTGTTGCCCCCCTTTATATCTTTTTATATCTCTATCACTCTATCTCACCATATATATCCCTCTCCCTCTCCATCTTTGTCTATATCTTTGTACCTCTCCCTCTCTATCTACCTATATCTATATCATTATCCACCCATCTACCTCTATTGACCTCTCTAACTATTTGTGTCCTTCATCTCTCACTCTATCTTAATCTCTACCTCTCTCTTCCTCTTTCACCTATCTCTAGACATGGCTCCCTCTCCCTCTTTCTATACCTTTATATCTCTCTTTGTTACTCCATATTTCCCTCCATATATCCCTCTATCTCTAAATCGTTATCTCTCCATCTCTCTCCACCCTGATATCACTCCCTCTATCTACCTCTATATATCACTTCATGTCTTTATCTTTATTTTCTACCTCTCCCTCTCTTATTCTCTCCCTATATATTTATCTCTTCCATCTCTATCCATCCCTCTCTCCTCTCTATCTCTCTTTATCTCTCCCTCTCCTTCTCCACCTCCATCTCTATGTTTATCTCTCTCTTCATCTCTATATCTATCTCCTTACCCATCTCTCTCTCTCTCTTCCCTCCTCTATCTATTCCTCTTTCTATCCCCATCTATCTTCGTATCTCCCTCTCTCCTTATTTCAAACATAACATGAACCTACTGATAATGGAGCCTAATTATCTTTTTGATTTAGAGGTTTTGTTTCACTCATGTTTCAATCCATATAAATAGATGCATAGTTGATTTAAAGCTATCACTTCTCCATTAAAACCTTTTTTTACAAACAAAATCATTTTACAAATGTCCTACCAATTCATCTCATGTAGTACACATATGTATAAAAAAATAGCCCAAATATTTTACCTAATGGACATTCCACACCTCTTCAGTGTAGGAATTCCACACCAAGATGCAATTGCTAGTAAATAATATGATAAAATTAATAATGATAATTAATATTAGTAAAATGATAACAATACAAAATAAATGTATACATATATGTAGGTATGGTATATACATATATAAATATGTATATCTAAACATATATTTATACATACATATATATACATATACACATATACATAGATACATATGTACATACATACATATACATCCATATGTAAACCATTACCATAGACAATTGGTTTTTGCCTAATCAGAATATTTGTCAAATGTTAGCGAGTAGTTATTTTTATTATTTTTTTAAGCAATGAATTTCTCACTTATAAGCAGCCATATTTTTGAATGGAATGTAGACCTATCTACACAAAAGGCTCACTTCATCCATCTCCATAAATATTCTATGGAAAGAAGAAACATTGCTAGATTCCAAAGAAATAAAGTTACAACATACACATTGCATAAGAGATAGTTGAGTACATTAGTGGCAATACAAAATATCATCAATACCTAAATCAAAATTTGACTGGAAAACCAAGGAGCACAATAAGGGACATAAGGTAATGTGTCATGGTGGTAGGAATAAGATGTTCATTATGATTTTTTCCATGAGATGGTTGTAGGTGGTAGATTCATGATATAGAAGTATGACACTTTGGTTAATATTGTGGATTTTTCACTAGATTCATGATATAGAAGTATGACACTTTGGTTAATATTGTGGATTTTTCACTAAGGCAATAATTACATATAAGATTTGTTCCAGTGTGGATCTAATCCATTTTCCTTTCATCTTTTGCACTTGATTCATCCTTTTTAATTTTCTTATTATGCCTTTGAGACATGGAAATACAACTAGAGTCATTTACTCAAATCAAATAGTCACTAATTAATAAGTCAATTTGAGTGAGACATGAAAATATAACTGGTGGGTAATCCCATAATCATGGTTTACAATTTTTGGCCAAACTGGACACTAAAATAATGTTTTTTTACTAAATTTTCACATTCAGGCACCTATAGCAGCTAAACCATGAGGAATTTGAAGATGATGCAAACTAGAGTCTCATCACATTTTTTCTATAGATTCAAAAATATTTTTTTCAAAATTTTTGGAATCCGATTGCACTTCTTTTTCCATCTCCCACGAAAACTATTTTTTTTAAAACAACATTTTTAAAAAGTGATGCACACCGTATAATGCATAACTTTTTTCCCATGAATGATAAAATTCTAATTCTTTCAAATTTAGATTTTTAACTCTAATATCTAGTGCTTCCACTTGGTTAGATATTTTTTTATTGTATATTATTTCTTTAATCAAGTTTCCAAGTCAAACCAATTACAATTCAGACATAGTGTGACCGTATAATGTGTTACTTTTTTTTGTATGTATCAAAATCAATTTTTTCTGGTTGGATCAAGGACTTCAATATCTAGTGCACTCTTTTTTGATAATCTACTATTTTTCCACATGTGTAGAACAAATACCTTCATTTTTTATGAAAACCTATGTTTAATAAAACTAAAAAATACATAAAAAAAAAAAAAAATTATATTTGTTGGATAGCTCATTCTAAGGACTACCTTCTAGTTGTGAAGTCTCCTCCATTTCCATCCTCAACCTGAGCTTTGAAGGGCAAAAAAATTGGTTTTCTTTGTGTCAGAGAGTAGGGAGGTGGGAAAAGGGGGGTTCGCTAGAACCAGGGGAGTTCTAGCGAACCCCCAAGGGTTTGAGCAAACTAGGGTTCATTTGAGCCCCCTTTCAGAAAAGGTCTTTCATTCTTTTTTTCACGTGATGGGTTCCACCTTACATTTAACTAGTTCGCATGAACCAGGGTTCGTTCAAACCCTTTTCTAGTGAACACTCAAACCAAAGGGTTCATTCAAACTCCAAAATTGAAAATTTTTGGTAAGGGGTCATTTTTTGCCACTTTTCCTTCCTCACTCAAATTGTAAACCACTTTTGTAGGTTTACCCTAGTGCCATATACCCAAGTGAAATAGTCTCCAACTAACCATTGATGAGGAAAGCTCATGGCCACACATTTAGTTAAGATATCAACCATCGAATAAATAAACCTAGTATCAAAATATTTTAGAAATAAAATCACTAACTATAAATCATCTCATAAAATTTATAATGTTGAATGAAGTATTATAATGACTAATTGTGTGTGTGTGTGTGTGTGTGTGTATTATGCATCAAAATCGTCACTTTTAGATGTTATATTAGAATTAGGCAATTATTGCATTTTAGATCTTAAAATTTAATTCAAACTTGTTAAAACATTTTCAAGCTTGTTGCACATTTGCATTTTGAAGTAAATTGTCTTAAGAAAATTATAGAAAAAAATTCACTCTCAAACTTGTTTTCACATAGAAATAGAGGACTAAAGCAACACCATAAAAATTCATTTTTTTGAGTTTTTAGACACCTTATCTAGGGCTCAGACACCTTTGGGCACCTCTATCTTGCTATTGGTAGCTCAAAACTAAAATTATAAGAGAATTTTTTATTTATCTGTCAAATATATTTTTTTTCATATTAAAGATAGTTTAAATAAATTATACAAAAACATTAGCTACATATGGTACAATATGTATCAATCACCTCCAACCTAGTTCAAATTTTAGCAAAATATACCCCAATGTATCCCTATACATATATTAAAAAGTTTCTAAACTACCACTAAGATTCCTATATACTTATTACAACATTAATTTTTTTATCCATTTACATATTTTTCATGTTAAAAAAGGGACAAGATTATAAATTCCTACTTTCACCGTAGTCATCAAGGTCCCCCCAACATATTGAAGGTTCAATGTTTGATATTTATCAAATATATTTTGAGACTTATGATAGGTTTTATTGGCTCCTTATAAGATTTTACTTATTATGAGGATTAAATAAATGTAGCTCTATATAAATTTTGTCATCCACCCAACTTTGTCTTAATGTTCACCTTCAATTTTTTTTTCTAACTTGAATGTTAGAGACAAATATAAACCTATTGTAAACTATTATTTATGATTATTTTTCTATGAAATTTTGATTCTTTTTTAAATGATCCATTTAAGCTTATCTAGTTACTAGTGCCTAATTATATATATCCTCGATAGTGTCTACAAGAATGACTACTTTACTAAGAAAATACACTAATGTCGATCATGCATACATCCATATCCTATATGTTTAGTGAAGTTTATTTCAACTAAATGTGAGTCACAACATTAAGTCACATTTAAAATCCAATGAGCACAGTTTATTCAATTATTAGTATTAGCTACTCAATTATTGTGCCATCTCTTCCAACTACTAATACTATAATATTTAATGTATTGGGCTTCCAAGATAGTAAGTCTTGTCACAACTAGTATTGATAGCATTATTGGACCCCCTCTTTGAATAACTATAAATATATTTTGTAATGGGTGTAAGCCAAGTTCAATTTTCTTTAAATTATAAATCATAATAGCAGGACAATTAGTTAATGACCCTTTAACAATAAATGAATTACAAAGATTTTGTTTTTCAAAATGATCTTGTGACTTTTTTATACTTCTGTATATTTACATGGATTAAGAAAGACAATGTGATGATAAGATAATTAATTAATGACCTTTCACCAAAAAATGAATTATTCCCCAAAAATATTGTTGATTTCCCAAAAGAAGTCCACAACTTTTTTGGTTTTTCTTCTTTTCCCATGAATTAGACAATGACCTTTCAACTATAAATAAATTATCTTTACAAAATGTTGTTGATTTTCCACGGACCCCACAACATTTTTGTTTTCATCTAAACTAAATAAATCAATGTGTTAACCAGGGACCTTTCAATAATAAATGAGTTAGGGATGCTGTTGCTTTTCAATTGGAACTGATGACTTTTTAGTTCTGCCCATGGTAGAATACTAAAGCATTCATTCAATTCAATTCTTTTGAGTGATAGTGACAATCCAACCAAAAAACATTTAGAATTAAAAACTTTACCAACAATTTTATATAGTCTATTTTAAATTGTCTATTTCTAAAATTGTTAAAATATTCTTATCTTTCTTTTTATTGGTTCATGTTGTCAATCATTGTAAAAATTAGGATTTTATTTTAGTTTTTCTAAATTATGTGCAATGCAATGCATTTAATTCATGAATCAAATTTCAAACCTATTAATGACTTGAATGACATGAGCACTATTACATACATCATCATATAATTACATTGTTGACTTATAAGTATTATTTTACATATTTTATTTAATAATTGGTAAGATTTTCAAACTTATTAAACAAATGTGAGTACATTTAATGCATATTTTATATTTGTTTATCAAGTGTGTATTAAATATCATAATAAAATTTATCTATCTATAATAAATATCAAAAAAAAATTTGTGTATCTACATTTAATATTTCAATAAAATCTATTTTAAAAAATATACATGTAATAATATAATTTAGCAAGGCAAAAATTACATAAATATCACATTATCAAAAGGATAAAAATAAATAAATAAATATATATATATATATATATATATATATATATATATATGTGGAATTATTATAATAATATATTTGTATAATTGCATATTTTTTATTTTTGGAACATTAATTAACTATAATAATAACATTATACAACAACAAACAATTATATTACACCCCTACTTACTTCTATTAACTAAATGTTTAAAACAACAAAACACACCCATATGAATTTTATTTTTTATTTATGCAACATTAATCAACTATAATAATAACATTATACAACAACAAACAATCACATTACACCCCTAGCTGCTTCTATTAACTAAATGTTTAAAACAACAAGTACACCCCACAAGATTTTTTATTTTTATTTTTCAATATTAATCAACTATAATAATGACATTATAAAACAACAAACAATCACATTAAACCCCTAGCTATTTCTATTAACTAGATGTTTAAAACAACCAAGCACACCCCACAATGGGCAGACCCTGACGCAAATGCGTCTCTTTTTTAAGTTATTGTATTTTCGCGTGAATAGCAGTAGACAACGCCGGCCTAGACCAATCTAATTCAACGCTAACATTAATTACATGAAGTAACACTCAGCCCAGTAAAAGATATATTACCCACAGGTTCTGACAGGGTTACACAGCGCAGTGCTGGTCAGAGCTGCAAGAGAAAGATGAGGTGCAGATCTTACTTTTCTATTCCTCTTTTGCTCTGTGTAATGAAATTTACGTCTGTGATGTCTTACACTTGGCATATGTGCAATAATGACTCAACATACACCCACGGTAGTCCATATTCTACGAATCTGAATCAAGCTATGACTGATCTGTTTAGAAATACACCTAAAAGTTCAGGGTTTAACACCTCCTCCTTTGGTCAAACGCCCAACAAGGTCTATGGCCTTTTGCAGTGTATTGGGAACGTATCAGTAATGAAATGCTTAGACTGCGCAAAACAGTCATATGATTTTCTTAAGGAAGTTTGCCCCAACAACAAAGGGGGCTTTGTATTGAAGGATGATTGTTTTCTTCGCTATGACCATTTTGATTTCTTTTCAGACCTAGATAGCGTCCCATATTATTGGTATAATGGTAACATTTTAGGCGATACGGATGATTTCAAAGCCACAACCTTTAGTCTTCTCTCTAAACTGTCTAATTTAGCTTACAACCCTGCCAATAAGGGATTGGCTATGGGGTCAGCCAAGTATACCACATCCAATACCGTGTACGGGCTCGTTCAATGTTGGAGAAGTTTATCCATCAATGATTGCAGACAATGCTTGTTTAATGCAAGGAGTGTTCTGGGTGATTGTTGTTCTGTAAAACAACTAGCTCAGGCTATGTCAGCAAGCTGTACGGTCAAATATGATATATCCCAGTTCTTTGACACCATGCAGACACAATCGACTCCAACAAGTTCCACACCTCCATCAGGAGGTCAGATCCAATTAAAGAGTAAGCACAGCCACTTCTTCGAATATATGTTGGATTATATTCTTGAATGTATTTATATTGATAGAAATCTACATTGCAGAGAAGTCCTCCAAAACATTACCCATAGTTTGTGGAGTTGTGGGAGGCCTGATTCTGGCATTTCTTATTTGTCTAATTGCAATTAGGAAAAAAGTGAGACGTGCCATTTTTGCTAGACCAGATACCCACAACAAAGGTGCCTCTTCCAATTTCCATCATTGTATTTAGGTTTTTTGCTGTTGATTTTAGTATAACATTCAATTTTCTAATCTTTTCCAGTTTTATTCTTCTACAGAAAGGCGCGCATCTTCCCCCTTATCGGGGTTACTCATACACAACCAGCAACCTTCTATTTTCAGCTTAGAGGAAATGGCAGAAGCCACACAAGATTTTCATGAAAATAACAAACTCGGAGAGGGAGGCTTTGGACGAGTATACAAGGTGGGACTATAGTGTAGCCTTGACATGAATTAACACTGAAGTCATAGAACAATTAGGTTACTTTCGAGAAGTTTTCTTAAGGGGGATGTGGGGCTCTAATTGTATTTGGTCTTTCAGGGAACAACTAGAGACGGAAAAGAAATAGCAATTAAAAAGCTGTTTGCAAGATCGAGCCAAGTTAATACAGAATTTATGAATGAAGTGAAGCTCATGGCCAATCTTGAACACCGAAACCTTGTGAAGCTGTTGGGATGTTGTGCGGAGGGAGATGAAAAATTGCTTGTTTTTGAATATTTTCGTAACAAGAGTTTGGACACTTTTATCTTTGGTAAGTTACACTGCTATGTTTATTTATTATTAATATTCCAGAGATATTTGTAAGAAATTATAAAAGTGATAGATGGAATTGTGGTTATAGATCCAGAAAAGCGTATCCAGTTAGATTGGGAAAAGCGTTATGATATTATCCTAGGAATTGCCCGAGGCCTCGTCTACCTTCATCAAGAATCACATCAGAGAATCATTCACAGAGATATTAAAGCAAATAACATTATTCTCGATGACAAACTCGAACCTAAAATAGCTGATTTTGGTTTAGCCAGACTTTTCCCTACAGACAAGACGCGAACCCAAACAGAATTACATGCAGGCACATTGTAAGTACTCGATCATGATATCTGTGTGATTTTGGTTTTGGATTGCTGATTATTTTTTTGCTTTTTCCTTCTAGCTTTAGTGGTGTTCTCTGTTTATGCGGTGTAGAGGTTACATGGCTCCAGAGTATGTATATCATGGACAGCTGTCAGTTAAAACGGATGTTTATAGCTTTGGCGTGCTACTGTTTGAGATTGTGAGCGGAAGGAGAATCGGAGATAGCAATCTTCCGGATGAAATGGACAATCTGTTGGAATGGGTAACAAACCTAGTTTATTACTCATTATTTGCCTTGAATAATGGTTATACAGAATAGACACCAAAGTTAGGAAGAGAATTGATGATGTGCGATGCAGGCATGGAGACTGTTTAGAGGAGGAGATGTTTTAAGGATAGTTGAGTCGACAGTGGCGCAAAGTTGCCTGCGAGAGAAGGTAGTACGATGCATTCAAGTTGGTCTTCTGTGCGTACAACCTAAAGCGACAGATCGTCCAGATATGTGGAATGTGAATGTTATGCTCTCTAACAGTTCAGTAACATTGCCCAATCCAGCGAATCCTTGGAATGTAACAGAATCACTGCTAGAAATCTCAAATCACTAATGTATTAATACTGTTCGTAATAAAAGTTTTATAGGTGTTCAAGGTAAATAATTCAGTGTCGATAAATTATTTTTATGGAATAAATATAATGAGATACAGTTTTATAATGGTATAAGAGTTAGATTCGGCATGACTTTATCAACGTAGTGTTTAAGGAATATGAGAGTATCTCGAAACTTGATTTTTGTAAAATTGAAGTAGAGCATGGTAGATTGAATTTGTCGTAGATAGTAGCAAAGCTGTTGACTAGTTGATGAAATAAAGTTGTTCCTGTTAATGTTGGCCGGCTCAACTTGTCATATATGACGAAGAATATGAAAAATAATTCTAATAAATATTATTTGTTGGAATCATTAGTATACATTTTAATAGGTTGTCAAAAGGAATATAGGTTCCTTGACATGCCTCCATTTGTGGTGTTATAGGAGAGGTACTTGAGGTTTCCAAGAAGTAGTGGTGTGTTTATTTGATATTCTAATGGATGTTTGATCATATGAAGGTTGTTGGAGATATCTGTACATCCAACATCTACATGTGCTTGTGTGTTGTCCTCAATGTGAAAAATTGAACATGTTATTAATAGTAATTGCAATACAAGTCTTCAAAGTGTCTAAGTTAAATTGTTAAATATTAATAAATAATAGCATGTTGTCATGTTTAGTTCCTTGATTACATGAGTTCATTGTGCTTTTATATAATAGTATAAATCTAATCATCCTTATCAAATAAACATAGTAATTTACTCTTGAACAATATTTGATTTTTAATTATTCTACTCCAATATTCATAATTTAATTACAAACATATTGTATGATATGATGTATATGCACTCCAAGATCAAAGGGATGAATCTTCTAATGAATCATATTTATTATAAGAATTATCACGGAGATTAAAAACAAGCACAATGAACAATGCAAATATCATATTTAGTCAACCCTAATGTACAAATGAGTAAGCCCTGCATGTATAGGCAAGGAAAATACAATCCACCTATCATGTGGATTGAAAAGTGCCCCATGATGTGGCACAAATTAGTAGACAAGTGTCCTATAAGTTCCAACCTTAGGATCACTAGGAATGTGCAAACCAACAACCTATTTGTCCAAGTCATCAACCTTCATGCCAAGCATTGAGTGACCTTTGAGGTGAGATAAAATGTCTTACAACCTCAAAAGTTATGTACATAATGTTTACCAAAAAAATTGGTAACCTCAAGAGGCCTAAAAGGTTGCACATTCAATTAGAAAATATGTTGTCTAATGTCATCAGCCTAAGTACACTAAAGTATAGTGAATAGATAAATTGTTCACTCTAACACCGCCCATATGTGATACATCGGGAGATCACAAAGGTGAAAAAGGTAGAAATGGGTCCCAACTACGAGGTCATGATAGGTACCCATGTACAATGGATTATCTCACAAATGGAGAAAAAGGAGAAATCACAAAGGGAGCAAAATTCCTCTTCAAAAAAGAGAAAGAGGGGGATTTAAGACCTTCTGAAAAAGATACCCATTGATGATAAGAACATGGCAATAAAGAACTCCTGAAGTATGTAAAAGTTCTAAACTCTGCTAAAGATGAACTGGTGTTTGTTGGAATCAACGAACCTCCAAGAAATGTAGATCAAGATGAGAGATACAAAACACTGCATGAGTGAACATATGAGCACTCCTCAACCATGAATACACAGATGCTTGTGAAGTTGAAAATACAGATAGTACTATGATTCTAGAGTAATGCACATGTGACATTTGTGCACTACTGAAATGTGCATCATTAGGCTCTACATAAGTATTAGAATCTCAAAATACAATCCAATCAAATAATCCCCTATATGAGAGATCAAGATGGAAGGTTCATGTGACCTCCCACAAAGAAGATTACTCCATTGCTTCATTGAAAGAAGCACTAAAATAACACTATCATAATCACCCCTTAATACTAAGAGATATAATCAAACCCACCGAAATCATATATAAAAATATACAAGCAATTTAGACCAAGAAATATGTCCAAAATATGTATAAGAAATTGAAAAGGGTGTGCATCAAGGCACACATGCAAGAGGTGAGAATCACAAGGATCCTTTGTTGTGATGGAAAATCAAGGAAACACACACTATGTGGCAAGACTCATGCAGATGCATAATTGTGATGTCAAATCAAGGCTCTCAACAATCCCCCAATAAACTTTATAATTCAGTGTAAGTACAAAATTACCAAATTGCCTCCCCAAGGAACACACATTCAATTTTGTGGCACTTTATATAAGTGCTTTTACAAACTTATTTTCTTTCTTTGATTTCTTACAAATTTTTGTCATGATGTGGATTAAGAAGACATATGCCCTTCAAACCTCAAAAAAGACAAAAATATAAAATTTAAACCCCCATTATTCCAACAATGCCTCCCCCTTCCCCTTTGTAAGTTGTAGCAAAATGAAAAATGCCCCCTTTGCCAATTATGATAAAACAGAAAACAATCCCTCCATTGAAAATTTGGATGTTATTTCACAGTCAACTAACAGATTATTTTACATTTGTAGCCTATCATGATTTGAAACTTGCTCAATCTAAAGGATTCAAAAATATTTGGCTTGAGGGAGTCTCGTTCAATATCATTTATTGTTTTAAAAAAGTTCACCTCCTAGTTGGACAATTAAAAATGTCATTAATGATTCTATAGCTATCCTTCATTCATTGGAGGAGTATTATGTTTCCCATATTTTTGTGAAGGCAATGGGCTTGCAGATTTTTTTGTAAACATTGGTGTCTCCTCACAGCCTAGGAAATAGGACTTGAATTACCCCCTTCCCATTGAGGTTCAAAATACTATTAAACATAATTTTCAATCAATGCAATATGGGAGACATTTTGTGTCCTAGAAGTGGTCACTTGCTGAAATATAATGTTTTCATTAAAATGAAAAGACACTCCCCTCAACTTGGGTCTACTCCTAGTAATGATTGCAGATTTTTTGGTAATGTTCGACATTTACAATTAATGATGACATTTAGTCATTTTTATGTCAATCACACACAAATTTTGGGTGTGTATATGAGCCTTATTTTTTTGTTTCTAGAGAATTATTTTGGCTCTCAATTGTTGTTGGTTACATCTGTGCCCCGATTTCTTTGACCTTCAGTGGCCATGGGAGGGGATAAATGCAAAGTAGAACCAGTTTCCTATGATGCTACAAAAAACAATGAGAAGATATGGAAGATCTTATTTGGAGGTGGTGTAACCCCATACATTGAGAAGGTGCATGGTTTTGATTCTTAGACCTCTCAAGTCTTTGTTAATGGGTGTAAGAATAGGGCTCTTAGAGTGTATGGCATGGAATTCAATATCATAGAGGAGATCATTAGAAGTATCAGAAGACTGCCAGCTGAAGGAAGGGAGATCTATAGAGATAGGGAGGTGTCAAATACTACAATGAAAATCTTCTTCAAGAAGAATGAGAGGGTGAAATCTCTCAAACTTGCTTATGTTGGGTAGGATAGAAATCAATTAAACTGATATGAATAGATATGGTTGTTGTATTGATGAGGTATTTTATTCTAGATAATAGATTTTTTGTTGTTTATGGTTATCATTTCATACATTTGAACCATTTTTGACATAAAAAGTTGGTTTCTTTTCCTTACCATTTTCTTCTCTCTTTAGAAAATGGGATAAAAGAGCTTAGGAAGAGTAATAACCCAATTTTTTATGGGTGCTTGATTCTTTTGTTAATGGAATATGCTAAATTTTTTTATTTTCCTAATGCAACCAAAAAATTGTCCAAACCTCATCTTTTTAAGGAAGTTTCTTCAAGGTATGATACTAGAGGGGATTTTGAGGGTGATGATTAAATTGAGGAGGGTTTTGAGGAAGCATCAATGTAAGTGTATTCTGACCCTCTTGAGGATTTTGAACTGAAGCTTGGGAAAAAAACCTAAGAAGGATCTCCAACCTTCTTGGTCTGGGGATTCCCAAACTGACAATGAGGATGTTGAGTTACCCTCCCCTCTTGCTAAGATTAAGGGTGTGAAATCGTCTAAAGCCCTAGTTGTTGGTTCTATTCTAGAGTCCTCAAAAAAGAAGTATCCTCATATTGACAATGAGGAGTGTAATGTGATCACAGGGAGGATTTATGCTAAGGATCATGATCTTGAACTTCTTATGGAATGTGAAAGAAAGAACACCAAACCTCGAAGTGATAGTGCTAAGGGTGTCAAAGGTAAGGTTCATTCTTTTGTAGCTAAGAATAGTTTGAAAATTCATAAGGTGAAGGAGTCGAGTGAAAATATTGTTGCTGGAAGGAACTCTAATAAGGTGGTAGAGACTGGTGAGGATAATGTTATTGGTAGGATGGGAAATGAAGATGTGGACTTTTTTATGTCTTTTGCATTAGTCGAGAAGGAACCCCTAGACCCAAAATAAGAATTCTGAGGAATGATTATGGTAAAGAGAAGGGTAAAGTGGCTTTGTAGGGTGATACTCAATAGGAGAATCAGAATGAGCCATTTGATAGTTTATCTGCTGACATCAACATCTTTAATTATGTTAGAGAAGAAATCAGCAATGTCCTTGATATGGATAAAGATGGTATGATTAATTTTTTCAAGCTTCTAAAATGGTTCTTCGGTGAGGTTAACCAAATCAATATTAAGATGTGCTCTTTGATCAATAATGTTGAGAATAATAACAATAATAAGCAGGATGATATGGTATATGATCATATTAACAAAATGCTTTGTATTCTTAATGGTGTTGTTGATGATGTGATAGTAATGAAAAAAGACTTTGAGTCTAGGATTTCTACCCTAGAAGAAAGGACTATGAAAATTTATGATAATATGTTTAAATTGGTCAAATTCAACCAAACAACTCTACACAATAATGTACAAAGTCTTACTCTCCTTAATGAAAAATCTTGTAAATGAACAGGGGAGATGGTTGTAAAGGGGAAAGAGTCTAATAGTGTTGAGGTTGATGTGCTTAAGGGAAATAAGGGTTAGGCTATAGATGTTGGTATGACTATCCGTACTTAGAGTAAGACCAAGAAACACATGTTGATTCCTTTGCATGAATTGGATAGGATGGTGGATATGCATGATCATATAATTACTCAAGATCTGGAAGGAGCAAATATTTTGAAGAACTTACAATAGGCTTTAGTCTTTTATTTTTGCCTCTTGTTTTCTTGCTTATTTTATGCTAATGATTAGTTTCTTGTTTTGTCATGTCTTTTCTTTAAGTGGCAGATTTTTGTAAAGGGTTTTGCATCCCTTAAAAACCTTCTATTCCTCTAATGAAAAATTGATAGTTTATCTTAAGCACTAGTGGTTAGATTAAATTTATAACATTATAGTATACATTATTAGTAAAATAACTAATTATACAATCAATGTAATGCATTGCAACCAAAAAGAGAAAATAATGAAGGGTTGTAGCAAATGTTAAGGACTACGTCGAAGTAAAAATAGGAATAGCTTAATAGAAATATTAGAAATATACCACTAATGTTGCTTAATATCCCCTTTCAGTCAGCTTGCACAAAAAACACCTCAAATCTAACAAATGTTGACTTAGACTGATGTTATCTTACCGATAGAGGAGATTTATTAGCCTAGATTTAAGTAAACACATTTGCTCATGAGGGAGGATGAGTTAATTTTTTGGAAATTAAAACTTAATATTCATTTACTTACACACCTCTCTATTGCATGGACTTCACACCTCTCAACTATAAAAATAAACCGTTCAAATCACAACCTCCAAATGAAGTGAACCGACCTGATGATCTGAGCCATGAAGGGAATTGATTTCAAACTTGAGAAAATATTTGAAATTCTAAAGGAAACACATGGCCTTAGTAGAGATTAAAATACATGAGAGATTTGAAATTGAAATTCCAAGTTCATAAATGACTCCAAGTTTCAACAAAAAAAATATTTGAAGATAGATAAGGTCATGGGTTGGGTGCATTAGGTCCATATGAATGTACGAACATCCATATTCTACCCATGTGAGGCCTCTATGATGGTCATGGAAATGTAATGGTCCAGATGAATGCAAAGGAATCCATATTCTATAGGTCCATTCATTGGTCGAGTGCATTAGGTCCATATGAATGTATGAACATCTTCCATTGCTACCATAGACCCCCAAGCATGTGGCACAAGAAAAGGAACATGCCCTATTGGCCATATATCCACTAATAACCCAAAAAGCCAACTCAAGACATAATGCAACACCAAATCAGATAATAAGCTACATGTGGATTATATAGGTTCATTCCTTGAACATCCAACATCACTTCCATACATTTCTTTCATACTACCATGTGATCAACAACCTTCGGAGATCAAACAAGTATAAATTTTTTTTCCAAGAAACACATAATACATAACTAAAAGACGTAACATTTGTAGAAAAACTTTTGGACCACTTTAGAATATGAGATTGGAACTAAGACATTGCACATACATTATGAGAACATTCATCAAGTTGTATGAGCAAAGACATCAATGCCGAGAAATGTGGAGAATTTCTTAGACCATTCTAGATTGCTATCAACAATACCAACCCTCTACAATTTGTAGAACTCTCCTTGATAAAATAGGTGACTTAAAAGATAAAAGTGCAATGTGCATAGAGAATTGACATTGAATACCAAACTACAAGACTAGAACTGCAACATCAGTTGAATGCAGAGAATTCTCCTAGATAGAATTTAATGCATCTTTTTGAACCAAAATCATTTGAGCAACTTATGGAGACAAGAATTTCCTTTCAGCAACACATATATTATCAAGAACATTAGGAGAGAGAAAGAGACATACTGTAGAAAAATCTCTTCAACTTTAGTCATGCTTCTAATCCTCATCTTAATGCTTCTAATCCCCATCTGAATTTATCATTATGATATCAACTCCATTGAAAGTAATAATGCATTATATGAGCATCAACAATACTTATTTGATAAGGCATGAAATCAAACCATGAACTTCTTTAATTATTCTCTTCTTTGATAAGGCATGACATCCAACCACGAACTTATTTCTTTAGATAATGGATGCCAACAAAAATGTTAGCCCAAAATAAAACTTAATATAACAAAGAAAACCAATCCCAAGGACTAACAAATTATTACTCAAGTGTAGACTTCAATTACACTTAGCCATCAGTGTCAACAACAACTGTCAACAATCTCCTTAGTGTTAACATCAATGATAACCATCAGTGTTGACATCAATGACAACAACACAAACATCAATATTGACATCAATGACAACAACACAAATACCAGTCTTGACATCAATGACAACAACACAAGTACTAGTCTTGACATGTCAATGACAACAACTACCAACAATATTCCCCCTTTGGAATTGATGATAACACACACTTCTCACTTTCCCCCATTGGCATTGATGACAACACACACTTCTCAGTTTCCCCCTTTGACATCTAGGACAAAGGGCCATACATTCATACATGAAGCAGTAGGGCATTCTCTAACTTTTAGGAACAAAGGGAAAAAGGATCTTTTATTGAAGAAGCATCACATGCTCCCCCTTTGACCAACAAAACTTCTTCATATAGTTATACATGCACAACAACTACATAATTAATTGAGGACTCCCCATTACTATCAACTCCCTCTGAGGAGTAGCACTCATCAATCCATGAGAAAAGGATATGACATGAATTTCTCCCCCTAGAAAGATGTACCATTTATGCATCTAGTTAGAATAGGGAGGGGCAATAACCCCTAGCTTTTGTTGGAGATACTCAAAAGCATCTTTTGAAATTGACTTGGTAAAAATAGGTACAATATGATATTTGGTAGGCACATACTCCATTCCTACTTCAGGTTCTCCAACCTTTTCTCTTAGAAAGTTATCTACCAGATTGAAATGTGTTTAGTACTTGAATGCATTAGCGGATTCTTAGAAATATTGATAACACTTATATTGTAACATAGTATTGTAATAGGTTCATCATAATTCACTTTCACATCCTTCAAAGTTTGCTTCATCTAAAGCACCTGAGTACAACAAAATGCTATAACAATATATTCTACTTTTATTATGGATAAAGACATTGAATCTTTCTTTTTCTAAACCATCAAACCAATCTATCTCCGAAAAAGAATGCACTCTCACTTGTACTTCTTCAGTCATAACCACAACCTGGCCAATCAACATCAGTATAGGCACTCAAAAATAAAATTTGATCCTTTTTATACCATAGCCCATAATCTAGAGTACCCTTCAAGTATTTGAAGATTCTTTTCATAGCCTTTTAATGAGATTTTCTTAGGATTGGCTTGAAATATGGAAACCAAACATACCACATGCATGATACTAGGCCTGGAAACAATTAAGTATAGTAACCCTTCAATCATAGACCCATAGAGAGTCTAATCAACCTCTAGAGACTCATCTAGTTTACTTATGTGATAGCCAATCACCATTGGGGTTCCCACAGGTTTGGAATCTTCCATTCCAATCTTCTTCAGTATTTCCTTTACGTATTTGGCTTGAGAAATAAAAATACCACCATATTGCCGAATAATTTGAAGACCAAGGAAGAAAGATAACTCACTGATCATTGCCATTTAAAATTATTTCTACATCTCCTCTACAAACTTCTTGCACATATTATCATATCTACCAAAGATGATGCCATCCACATAAACTACCACAATCAACACCCTGTCTTCCTCAACTTTAATATATAGATTGTTGTCTATATTACCTT
>VDFB02274714.1:35176019-35205910 GCA_007258455.2 Sequoia sempervirens | reverse complement strand
AAATATTTAATTATATTTCTTTTATATGAATCATCCTCCTATCTCTAAATTGTAATAATAGAATGTAGTTCCTCCAAACTATCATCATGTACCTCCTCCCTTTCCCATGTAATAGGTGTACCTTGTAGGTGTTAAATGGTTCCATCTTGGTCTCCTTATTAATGCATTTCTATCCTTCCACATAAATCTATATAGTATCAAAATATAAGTAATTTTATGGTTATTGAATCTCTCTTAATTGCTAAAGAATCCATTATGATTGAGGATGCGTGGATTATTATCTAGGATCACATCTTAAATATCATATAGAGGTCATGTGGTATGTTTTTCTTAATACATATATTCCCATACAAACCTCTTTCCATGTATTATCAACTCTCCTATATAATAGACACCTTCCTAGATTTAAATTTCATATGATATATATGTACCCAAGTGTTTCCAATTGGAATTGCTATAATTATACTTTTATGGCATTCTAGTTATTCAAAATATTTTTCATAAATCTACCAAATAGACCCATTCTTGACATTGAACCTACATAATTTTAGGTATGTCCAATGAAAGGTTAGGGTCTAGGGTTCATAAATTTCAAATGCTTTAGTGTTATGGGTTTAGATTTTACAGTTTAGGGTATAGGGTTTAGCAAACTTAGGGTGAAGTTTGGGTGGCCCTTGGCATAATTTAGACTTGCAAATTAGTGTCAATTGGAATCGATTATACGCGTTTAGATTTATGAATTTTCTAACTAAATTTGCAAACAAACATCAAGATAAACTTTATGAATTTTAACTATTCTTTAACATATTGATTTCTAATCTAATTATAATTTAATATTGAAACTAAAGTTTAATATATATCATTTTTTCCATACAGCGTAAATAAAATTTAAAACATTTAAGCAATGCAAATGAATCTTTTGAGCCTTCAAAATTACCTTAGTTTCAAAAATCAAAATGATTTGGTTTTGATTCCAATTAGGCCTTTAACAAAAAAATTTTAGTTCCAACCCGCTAGGGTTTCAATTTTAAACAATTAGGTTTTAATGCAATTTTCGCTTCAATTCAAACTAGGCTTCAAATCTTACTTTTTCATTTGATTTGAATCTCGTGGTTTCAAAGCTTGATTTGGATTTGTAAATGCGAATGTTTTATTTCATTTCAATTTCTAGGTTTTGAAATGCAATTTTTGTTTTGTTTCAATTAGGTTTTCAAATTCAATTTTTTGGGTTTAATCGAACAATTTAGGTTTCAAAAGTTAAATTTTATTTCTAAAACACAATTCAAGGTTCATTTTTTCAATTTTATTAAAAAACCTTTAGGTTTCATTGCATTTTTTTGTCTAATTTTACAATTATTCAATTCTACTATAACGGTAAAAGAAAATGCTTAGAACGTGAAATAAATTTAAAAAAAATGCTAACTTAACTTATTTTTTTCAAAATTTCAATTCAAAATAGAAAAATGCAAAAAAATGCCATGTAGGTGGGTATCTATTGCTAATCGTGGGGGTCGCTGTCACCAGTACTCGGGGTCCTGCCTACTGAGCAGTGAAATCTATTTTTTTTTTTAAATATCAATAAAAAATGGGATCCTGATTTATAAAAAACAGGATCCCGATTTATAGAAATTGAGATCCCGATTTATAGAAAACAAGATCCCAATTTATAGAAATCGAGATCACGTTTTTTATAAATCGGGATCCCATTTTTTGACAATCAGGATCCCATTCCTTTTCCATTGGTTCAAGATACTATGGGAAACGGGATCCCGATTTTTAAAAAGTGGGATCCCTTTTCGTCTCAGGCTCGAGATCCCAAACCTTAACAGGATCCCAATTTTTAAATCGGGACCTGTTTCCTCAATGTCGATTTCAGTTTTTTGGTTAAGGAAAAAACTTCCACATTTTGTGGACTCAACTTTGTGCACTTACCCCTTGGTTCAATGGCTAGTTGCATCTCCCCAACCTAGAAACCATCATGATCCTCCATAGGCAACCATCATCAATATTTGGCAATTCTTGATCTTGAAATGAAAGTGAGCTTGAAGACCTTCAAAAACACTATAATGTTGCTCCAAGACTTCAACTTTGCTTGCTCCTTTCTCTTGAATGCAAATTCTTGTGAATCTCTTTCTTACTTGCTTTCTTGTCTTGTTCTATCTAGTGAAAAAATAAATGTGGCTTAGATTTTATAGGAATCCTATCTAATTTACCATTTATTAGATCTCAAATGTTGATATTTTCAAATTTTGAATTAAAAACCTTGATTTCCCACTCAAACCCAAAAAAAAAACCCAAAAGGGACCTATACACCTAAGGTGGCATATGGGTCCTACCTAGGGGGACCTATACATCCAAGGTGGTGTATGGGACCCACTCTAAATTTTTGAGGTGAGAGAATGTTGGGAGGGGGCTTAAACTATTAAATTCATTTATTGAATTTGTTGGGATTTCAAATGAAATAAGCCTCAGCATACATAATAAAGGGTCTTAGAGGCCTATTAATGATGATTTAAAGGTCATGAATGCAAGGGTACTAAAATAGGTCCAAACTAAATGTGAAATTGTACTATCTCCAAGAAGGGAGTACAATTTTCTACACTACAATTGGTTTTGGTTTAGCTTTTTCTCCATAAACATAGATTATTGGTTTCTTCAGTTTCTTCGGAATAACAAAAATAGTAACTATGTTGATAGATTCATTATGATTTTTAGAAGAATTATTTGAAGGATATTTTAAAGAATTAGAGTTAGATAAAGAGGAGATTAAAGAAGTATATTTTTTAGACCAAGTTAATTCAAAGAAATTATTAAATGTTCCATCAAACATATCAAAATTGTTTTTGGAGAATACATTGTCAAATATGTGAAAATTTAAGAAATAGATCTAACATTTTTGGGTGACATTCATTTGCCAAAGTTTATAAGTAATAAGATAATGAAATAAAGAGTTTAAAGAGAGTCAATATTAATAATACACATCTTACAAAATTTAGTTTCACCAAAATGTAATGTAAGGAATTTTATACAGTTAAAAGCAACTACTTTAAATAAAAAGATTCTTATATTACCTCAAAATATGACAAGTATACTATTACCTATGTATAGAAATAAATTTCAATTAGAAATGTTGGAAATGATCTATGCTAAAAATAAGAACCTTCTTCTATCTATCAACACAAGGATACTATGTAAATGCTAAATTATAGAATCAAATGGTTCAAATAAAATTATATTTAAAAATAAAAATAAAAATGCAAAAAGAAGGGAACCTAGCACTAGATGCTAGAGCTCACTACTTGAGATGTTAAGGCATAACATAGATGTTCTTTTGTAGCACAATCATCCTTAACTAGCCATCTCAAAACTTCCTAGAATATGTCTTAACTATCAAAGACATCCTAGCCTACACACATAAAACTAAGAAAAATGTTGGTGGTTGTTTAGGGTTTTACCTTAGTCAAACCCCTATTTTGGTCTATTAATCTCCATGAACAACCAAAGGAAAAAATGATATAAAGAAAGCTTTTCAATCCTATTTGAATTAAGAATTAAAAGCATATTATAAAATTTAAATGCTTGATAATGGTGTTAATCCTAGTATATGGGGAGAACCACCATTTGAATATCAATAAATTTGATAACAATAATAAATAGATATATTTCAATGAAAATATATTATTCTACTAATGTAGAATAGTAACAACACAATATGATGAGTATTACCAATGGTTTTAGCTCACTTATAATAGTTATGATTGATTTATCCAAATAGAACACTAACTTTGAAGCTTCAACTACTACAAAAGATAGATCATGATAACTGAGAATTCGTGCTTCAAAATTGTATAAATGGTTGTAAATATTTTGATAGAGTTTCTACAAGTGAAGAAGCGAGTTGCTTGCATGAGAGTTTTTCTAAAATATTATTGTAATAGGAGAAGAAGAGAGGCTTTTTTTACTCAAATGGGATGGAAGAGGCTTTACTTTCTAATTAAGGAATTACTACATGTGTCATAAATGATCCATGCAAAAAAATTTCTTTTGAATTTTAAAAATTCACTAGATGTTAGTGTAACACACAAATGTTTGTGTGTAGTGCTATCATCTGAGATAATTCTATTAAAATTTGGGGTGTGATTTGATAATACTTCATGTTTTCTAATTATACAATGAAATCCTTTATTGTTAAATGAGAATTTATCATTAATTTTAAATCAAAGTGGGTTCAAGTTGTATGTGTGAAATTGCACCATAATGCACTTTTTGATACTAGGATGTGAAATGCAAATATCTTTAAATATGGGCTGTGTGGAAGCCATATTCAATGCTTATAGAAGCAAAGGCAAAGATAAATGAAAATGGGTGTAGGAGATTCACAGAGCAATTGGCCACTAATACAAGACTGGGAGAGCAAATGAATGCGTACTTGAGAGTCGCTGAGTACTACGAACGAGAACACCTTTCCGCCAGTCTTGAATATCCGTGTTTCCACCCGCGTTCAGTTGAGCGAGTCGAAGCGCGTTAATGGGGGAGCCCACTATCTAATTTTCACAGTTGATTTGATGTTAGCCAATTCCCTCTATCAAGTAAGCTTCCTGGAAGTTTGAGTAGACTATTAGGTAGAGAAGATTGTGTTCAACGACTTTCAGTTTTCTTTCCTTTTCAATGGTTTTGTTTTAAATGCGTATGACTGAAAACAGCTTCCGTTGCCGTGTCAAAGCTAGATGATGGCGTTTGGTTTTTTCTCTTGGAAGTTTCTTCTTTCTAGTCGTCCTCAACTTTACCACCGACAATCCATTTTTTTCTAACAACGACTTTTTTGAATGTCATAAACGTCCAATAGCTTGCTACAATAATATCAATTCATTTTATTTAAAAGAACAGATTCAGTATTTTGCGTTGGTGAGCAATTTTTTTGACAAATCTATCGTCAAGATTGTTGATTAATGATTAAGATGATTAAATGGATCTTAGTTCGATACGATGTTTGCGGTTGATCATTAGACGTTCAATTTAAGACATATCATCATTAAAAATCATAATTGTTCACCACTAAAAATGGATAGTTACAATGAGATTGCTCTAGTGTTCAGAAACATTGTCAAGAAAACTAGCCCTTAATTTTTTACAGCTCAAATTCTATGAATACAATTAGATATCAGTTGTGGAACATAAAAGAAACACAAGGGGTGTGTATATTATTGTATCCAGACACTATATGTGTATGGATAGGGGACATCAATTTGCATATTTCCTTAATCTATTTGATTTTTCATATATTTAGAAAATAAGAAAAGTATTAGAAATGGCTATTGCAAACTTCTTTTACATATAATATTTTTTTATTTTTTTATCTTTTGAGAATTAATTCAATAACTTATATATAATATTGAAAGATTTTTCAATCATTTTTTGCAAAATTAATATAATGATATTTTTAATAATATTAATGGTAAATAAAATTATATAATTATATGAATATTATTTTATGTATTTTACAAAATAAAATTAAAAGTCACATAAAAACTAAAAAGCTTTTCAAATAAAAATAAAGAATATTAAAAAATTTAAATAATAAAAATTAACAAATAAATGATATAGATAAAATAAAATAGTTTTTTGACCAAAAATTAAAATTTATCTGTGCAACAAAATAATATAACTCTAATCTAAATAAAATAATGTATAGATAAAATATTTTATTATCAACTACTAATTATTTTCCTTTTAAAAAGTTAAATATTTTTAATAAAAAAATTAATTATTTTTTTATTTTTTTAATTTAAATGTATATATTTTAAATTATTAATCAATTTTTTTAATAGTATATACAAACTTATATTTACATCAAATGGAATTAATAAAAAATATATTTTAGTTGAAAAGATGATCTAATCAAATCTTATCTTAATTGAATATTCCTTTCTAATGGCCAAAAATATATAGAGTCCCCTTTAGATATAAGAAGTGTACATTAGAAAATAAGTATGATAAAACATTTATTGTAAATCTAATTATATACTCAAATTTTTCAATATTATAAGTTGAAGGAAACCATTTTGTAACACAACCATTTATCCTACCCTAACCTACCCTACTAGCACATGATCATGATGCAAGGATTCTTACCATTGATTTTTTATGCAAGAGCACCCAAATGTAATGACAATCCTGCAATGCCCAAAAAATGATCCATTTCATTTATTTGATTTTTTTGATTTTTTTTTGGTCTGATATTGCTTGTGTTTTTGCAGATTGTGCAGCACCCTATTAATAAAGTCTAGTGTCTTGGCAAAGTTTAAATGCATTTTTTTTAACATATGCATTTGGTTGGGCATGGAGTTTAACTACATTAAAATGCAACAAATATTAATTATAATTCCCATGTTTGCACATTGGCTGGGAGTGGTCTTTTCAGTGGCTGGCAATGGCATTTTGCACATTAACTCCATTCTTTTCCAACAATTTAATTCTTCTAAAGTGGATCGATGCTTTTAAGAGAAGTATGTTATTCTTTTTGATGCCTTCTAATAGATAAGGTTTTCCAATTTCCAATGCCCCATAGCGGGGCAACACAATTTGTTGTTCGGTAGATTTAATCATTTTCATGCGTGGGCCCAAATGAAAGTTTTTGTTCATATTTTCAGATTTTGAAAACTAATTTCAAAGCGTTCTTTTTAGTTTTGATGCATAAATTGTTTGAAGAAGAAGGTCGATGCAAATGGGAGGTGAATGGACAAGCTGGCATGGGAATTTTTTGCCCTATGAGATGTTTAAATGCAATTCTTGTAAGGATTTTCATTGGCTGGGGGCGTGTGACATGTTCATGATGGGACTGAGCAATTTAAATCATAAATTATTTTCTTTTCAGGTATTATCTCCTCCACATAAGGGACAATTCATATCCATCGAGAGTAATTCAACATTATTGACCATTGAGCTTCAGATTACAAATGTTTTTAATGCATTTTTTATGATTTCATTGGTTGGGCGTGGGAAGTCAGCAGAATAAAGGCATTTTATTTTCCAGAATGAACATAAAAATCAGATTTGTTTTCTTGGAGGTGTCCATTGGGATTAAAGAGGCTAATTTCTGAGCATTGGAATAATATAGAAAGTTGAATTTATCTCTATTGGAGGGTTTTCCAGTTTGAGAAAGAGAAATTGTGGGAATTGGTAACTATGAAATTACAAAGGATTGACGTAAGGGGGGAATAATAAGATAAGATATTGAAGTGAACGGCTTTGTAATGGTTGTAATATTTAGTGTAATTTATCTGTGAATTTGTTACCAACGAATGTATAGTTGAAGTTGATAAAATCAGTCTACCTGTAAATTTGATTCATAAATGGAAGTGGTATTTTGAAATTTCATATTGTGCCTAGAAAATAAAATTTACTATGCAATTGGAACATTAAATGTTGGAGATTTTTTTTTGGTTAAATCATTACTACTGGAATTGGTAGTCTGATAAGATCCCCATTTCCTACCTGCATCAATTGGTATCAGAGTAGGTATTGTGTCGTGTTGAGAGAAGATCCCTGAGGAATTTATTATGGGTGTGTGAGAGGAAAATGAGACCTGCAATTGCAAAGGGCTATGAACATGCCACAAGGAGGGTGTAGGCGAAGAGGACCACATAATGCAGATCATGAGGTCTTTAGAGAAATGAAAAAAGGCCTCAAAACTTGGATAGGAGCATGATTGGAAGCAATAGAATTGCATAGCAAAGAGGAGTCTAGTGGTGGTGGATGTCAGCAAAGATGAAGCTAAAGAAAAGGCACCAAAAATTGAAATGGAAGATGAGCATTGAGATGAGGAAAAAGGAATATTTTTTAAAGAAATGGCTAGGCTTTGTAGCAAGCCTAGGTTGGACCCCCAAAGTTTCAATGGAACTTTGAACTCAGAAGAGTTGCTAGACTGGATAGTAGAAATGGAAAAATATTTTTGTGGAGTCAATTGAGGATCCATAGTGGGTGAAATATGTTAGCACAAAGTTGAAAGGACATGTTTCCATGTGGTGGGAGCATGTGCAGCTAGAGAGATGACCTGAAGAGATAAAGAGAAAATTAGAACATGGGAGATGATAGTAATGAAACTGAAAGAAAAATTTATGCCTATAGACTACCAAATTGATTTGCTTAAGAAGTTACAAAATTTGAAGCAAAGGGAGAAAAATGTATGGTAGTAAATTGAGGAGTTTTATTGGTTAAGTATTCAGGTTCGACATGTGGGTGATGATATAGGAAAGGTATCAAGATATATAAATGGTCTTGATAATTCCACTCAAGATGAGATGAGTATGCTTTGAGTGAACAGTGTAGAAGAGGCATATCAATATGCATTAAAGGCAGAAGAGAAACTTGCAAGAAAATAATAGCAAAATTCTCATGGTAGGGGAAAATTTTCAAGAGGGAGAGGAGAAAACAGTAGTGGTAGAGGGTACCAAGGAAAACAAGATTAGATAAGTACATCTCTTGCGAGTGTGGAAGATAATAAAGGAAGAGGATAATCTTCTAGGGAAGACGGGATTATTTCCATGGTAGAGAATCTTTTAGAAGAGGTAGAGGAAGAGGGTTTGGAGGCACATGCTACCAATGTGGAGAACTGGGGCATAGAGCATTTGAATGCCCACAAATACGACCAAATCATGGAAAAGGGAAGGAAGATAGAATTCATGTTGCATAGGCTAAAAATGAATATGTTGCCCCAATTCATGGAGAAGGACTCGAAGATGGAGAGTCTCTCATGCTACGAAGAGATTTGATCAATCTAGAGAAAGAGACATTGGAGCTCATGCAGAGAAGAAATTTATTTAGAATGAGATGTAAAGTGGGTGGCAAGTGTTGTAAAGTCATAGTGGACAATAGTAGCATGGATAATATTGTATCTGAAGATATGGCGGAAAATTTGAATTTGGAAAGATTGAAACACCCCAACCCATATGGGGTTTCATGGTTGCAAAATTTTAATGGTACATGAGAAATTTCTTGTGAATTTTCAAATTGGAAAAGACATGGATGAAATAATGTGTGATGTGATGTCAATGGATGCATGCCACCTACTTTTGGGGAGAGTGTGGCAATTTGATTGTAGAGCTATCCATGATGGGTGGACAAACACATGTTGAATTAAGAAAGCTAGCAAAGAATATACATTAGAACCAATTCAAGAAAGGGAAGAAGAAGTTGAGGATAGCTCCAAGGTTTTTTTTGTTTTTGACAAACAATTTTTAAAAGACTTGATGGAAGGAGGACAATTTTTTGCTATTGTTCCAAAGATTGCAGCAGCTTGGGCAGCGAAATAAGATGAGCAAATACCAACGGAAATTTAGAAAAATCTAGAAGAATATGGAGACATGATGATGAAGGAACTACCTAATGGATTTCCACCAATGAGAAGCATAAGCCATTGTATGGATTTGATTTCCGATGCAAGCTTGCCAAAAGAAGCACCATATTGAATGACACCTATGGAGAATGCACAAAAAATAAATAAGCAAGTGTAAGAGTTGTTTGATAAGGGGGCTGATTAGAGAGAGTTTAAGTCCATGTGTTGTCTCAACAATATTGACACCAAAGAAAGATGGAGACTAGAAGATGTGTACAAATTCAAGAGCCATAAACAAGATAACTATCAAGTACCAATTTCCCTTGCCATGAATGGATGATATGATGGATTGTTTGAGTGGGGCTAAGTATTCTACCAAAATTGACTTGAAGAGTGGGTACCATCAAATTCACATAAGAGATGGGGATGAATGGAAAACCGCTTTCAAAATGAAGGATGAATTGTATGAATGGATGGTGATGTCATTTGGTTTGACAAATACACCAAGTACCTTCATGAGGTTGATGAATGAAGTGATAAAACCATACCTTGGTAAGTTTTTCATTGTATATTTGGATGATATTTTGATTTTTAGCAAGACAAAGTAAGAGCATTTGCAGTATGTTAGGGAAATTTTGTAAATATTTAAAGAAGAGAAATTATTAGTGAATGTGAAAAAGCGTAGCTTCATGAAAGAGGAGCTAATAGATTTGGGTTTTCTTGTTTTTGGTAGTGGTTTGAAAATAGATCCAAAAAAGGTAAAAGCCATTTTAGATTGTCCTTCACCGAGTAAGTTTGAAGCAAGAAGATTCCATGTGGCCTAGCAAGCTTCTATAGGAAGTTCATACAAAATTTCAATGGTATTTTTACTCCTATTACAGAAACTATGAATGAGAATAGAAATGAATTTGTATGGACAACATCAATTGAGAAAAGTTTCAATATTTTGAAAGCTAAAGTAATGGAGTAGCAGCCTATGTTAGCACTCTTGAGTTTGGAAAAGTGTTCCAAGTTGATTGTGATGTGAGTGGGACATTGATTGGGGGAGTCTTGTCTCGAGAAGGAAGACCAATTGTATATTTCAGTGAGAAGTTAAATGAAGCCAAAAGAAAATATTGTGTATGATCGAGAGTTTTATGTAATTGTGCAAGCTCTTAAGAAGTGGTAACACTACTTGCTTTCGATGGAGTTTATTTTGTATACCAATCATAATGCATTGCGATATATGAACAATGAAGGTAAGATTAGTCAAAAGCATGTAAAGTAGGTTGAATTTTTTCAAAGTTATTCTTTTGTATTGAAACATAGAAATGGAAAATCTAATAGAGTAGTTGAAGCATTAAGTCAGAGGCATTTTAATTTTTGAATGAAATCAGAGTGAATTTTGTTGGTTTTGATTTTATGAGGATGGTGATTTTAAAGAGGCTTGGAGAGATTGTAATAATCCCATGGAAAGGGATAAAACTCCATGGTTGGACTATTTTGTGCAAGAAGGTTTTTTGTTCAAAGGAAAGAGATTGTATATACCTCATGGTTCAATGAGGGAAAATTTAATAAGGGAGAAGCATATTAGTGGAGGTTTGAGTGGTCATTTTTGAGTGGACAAGACTTTAGAGTAACTGAGTGAGATTTATTATTGGCTGGGTATGAGTGTAGATGTAAAGACTTGATGGTGTCAGGTTGTCAGGTGTGTCAATATGCAAAAGGAGTGAGGCAAAATGCAAGGTTATATTAGCCATTTCCAATACTAGAAAGACTGTGGGAACATATAAGCATGGAATTTTTTTTTAGGTTGTCGTGAACAAAAAGAGGTAATGATTCTATTTTCATTGTTGTGGATATATTTTCTAAAATGACTTATTTCATTTAATGTCAAAAGTGTAATAATGCTTCCCACATAGCTACTTTGTTTTTCAAGGAAGTGGTTAGATTACATTGCATGCCAAAGAGTATAATTTTAGATTGAGACACAAAGTTTGTTGGTCATTTTTGGTGCAACTTGTGGAAGAAAATGGGAACACAATTTGGGTTTATCTCAGCCTACTATCAACAAATAGATGGTAAAACCAAAGTTTTCAATAGAAGTTTGTAGAATTTATTGAGCTATTTGGTAGGTGACAAACCAAATTAGTGGGATTTTACATTGGCACAAGTAGAGTTTGCTTATAATAACTTGGTAAATCGAAGTGTGGGCAGCATTCCATTTCAAATTGTGTATGGGTACAACCCAAGGTGTGTGGATGAATTGAGAGGTAGTGTATATTTGGGTAGAAAGAGTGTTGTAGTAGAAGACTTTACTAAGTATATTCATGATTTGCATAACGAAGTGAAGGAAAATTTAGAGAAGAGTGCCACCAAATGGGTGATCCCACAATAGTGGTTTACAATTTTTGGCCAAACTGGACACTGAAATTATTATTTTAAATTAAATCTTCACATTTGGGCACCTATAGCGGCTAAACCGTGAGGAATTTGAAGATGATGCAAACTAGAGTCTCATCACATTTTGTCTGTGGATTCTAAAAATATTTTTTTCAAATTTTTTGGAATTAGATTGCACTTATTTTTCTATCCCCCATGAAAATTGGTTTTTTCAAAAAACAACATTTCTAAATAAGTGACACACACCGTATAACACATAATTTTTTTTCCATGAAGGATAAAATTCTAATTCTTTCTAATTTAGATTTCTAACTCTGATATCTAGTGCTTCCACTTGATTAGATAGTTTTTAATTGAATATTTTTTCTATAATCAAGTTTTGAAGTCAAACCAATTACAATTCAGACATAGCGCAACTGTATAATGCATAACTTTTTTTTGTATATATATTGAAATTCAATTTTATTTTATTTTTGGATCAAAGACTTCAATATCTGGTGCATTCATATTTTCCAAAAAAAAAAAATTGATAATCTACTATTTTTCCACATGTGCAAAACAAAGACCTTCATTTTCGGTGAAGAACCTATGTTTAATAAAACTAAAAAAACAAATACATAATAAAATCAAAACATATAAAAATTATATTCATTGGATAGCTTGTTCCAAGGACTATCTAATTCTAGAAGGGTTTCCGAAGAATTCTCCATTTTCATCCTCAACCTGAGCTCCAAAGCATTAAAAAATAGACTTTTTTGTTTCTCTGGAGGGGGATGAGGGGCAAGGGGGGTTCGAGCGAACCCCTAGAGGTTCGCTCAAACCAAGGTTTGACTAAACCATGGTTCGATCGAACCTCTTCAAGGGGGTTCGCTTGAACCCCCTTTTCTATGCATTTGTTTTATTTTTTGGCGGCCAAAATTTAAAGGGGTTTGCTCGAACACTGGTTCGAGTGAACCCCTAATGGGTTCAATCAAACCAATAGGTTCTTACGAACCCCCAAAATCACTGTTTTTGCTTTGGGGTCATTTTTTGTGAGTTTTACTTCCTTGCTTGAATTGTAAACCCCTATTGTGGCTTCACCCAAATACAAGAAGTATGTTGATATGCATTGAAGGGAGAAATAATTTTATATTGGAGAGTTGGTGATGGTACATTTGAGGAGGGAGAGGTTCCCACAAGGAACATGTACAGTGAGTTGAAGTTGAAGGATATAGGACCATGTAAGATTTTGTGCAAATTTTCATCAAATGCATATGAATTGGAGCTTCCACAAGGCATTGATATTTCTCCAATATTTAATGTTGTTGATTTTTATATAAATTATGAAGGAGAGACAATTGGACATGGGAATAAAAATTTAGATTTGCAGTTAGTGGATTCAACAATTGCATGTGAAGAAGCTTGAAGAAGTAGATCAAATAATTGATTTTTGTATAACCAAGAAGGCAAGAAGGAAAGAATATTCAGAATAGTTGGTCTGCCGGAAGAATTGAGCGATTGATAAAGCCTCATGGGTCAGTGTAGAATATTTGGTAAAGTTAGGAATTACAATTATAGAATTATCAAAGCATTCATGAGCTTTTCACTCATGAAGCATTTTTCTTACCCAGCGTGTCTAATGTAGGAGCACCTAAGCATAATGGCAATCCTTCATTGCCGAAAAAATCATCCATTTTATTTGTTCGATATTTTTGTATGGTGTTGCTTGTGTTTTGGTGGATTTTGTAGGGCCTCGATCAATGAAGTGTGGTGCCTTGGAAATTTTTAAATCCATTATGTTCCAACCTTCTATGCGAAAGCCAACTTTCTTCTTTCTACAATATAAGATAGTTTTGTCCATTTAGTTCACTAAGGTGATATATGTCACTGTTTATCTTGCTTCATTCCGTAAGTAGTTCTCTGGTACTTGATTCCCTAATTTCACATCCATTTATTCCTTTATCACACATCTAGCTTATGTACTCAAAAAATTATGCTCTAATCCTTCAACATACAAAACATCATGAGTCTCTTTTCTACCACCATCTAAACTCAAAGTACCTTTGGCAAAAAAATTAGCAACTAAATTATTTCCAAAAGTTACAGATCCTCCATTAAATTTCTTAAAATGCATGAACTTAATTTTGTCTCTAGTCATATGACTTGAACATCCATTATCAATAATCCACATGTTCTCCTTCTAAGCATGTAGAGTGATTTCATAAATCATGGATTTTTTTGTCTTTTCCTCTTCTGGTTTCTTCTTCCATACTATTAGATTCAAAACTCTAACTTTTTGATCCACTTTTTTATTTTTTTGATGGAGGGGGAAACATAAAGTTGTTTTTGTAGTTCCTAGCAATGTGTCCAAAGTTGTTGCATTTGTATAAATGCTATTAAAATTATACGGAGGTGAAAATACATTGTTGTTCACAAAATTACTCCTCATTAGAGAATTTTTATAGTCCATAGTCTTATGACCAAAAATATTACAGTTAAAATAATAACCAAAGAAAGAATAAATGAAACTGGCATTATATCTCATTCTTCTAGATCTTATTCTCTTGTTTTGCATTTGAATAAATCCATCATTATGTTTCTCACTTTCATTACTTATAGTGATCCTTTTAGACTTTCAGAGCTAGTCACTTTTGGACTTACCTTAGCAATCTTCATAGACTATTATGTCACCTTGTTCTTCTTATCATCAAAATTAATTATTGTTTTGTCCTACAGAGATCTCTGACTTACCAATATCTCATCTATGGTTTCAATAATCTTTCCAAACTTCATCTGTAACTTTTGATTCAATTTCTCAAGCTCTTTTCTAATGAGGATGAGGAGGACGAGGAGGACGAGGATGAGGATGATAGTGAGGAGGACGAGGAGAGCCAACTGATGAGCGATGGCAGTGATAAAATATATGAGGGTCTAGTTGCCCCCGAGTGGAGAGATATAGTTCCTTATATCATAATGTGTAATGACTATCTTTATGATTTCCATCTTGCAGAGTCTGCGAGAGAGTTATAGGATCTCTACCAACAAGTAGTCATAGAGATTATTCCTTTGTTTCCTACAGATGAGGTTGTCAGTACAAACTACATGCCCCCATCGATCATGGAGCAACATCTATAATTTTTTGATCCTTTCATGAGGTTGAGAGGAGCATACAAGAGTGCTACTAGGTGCATCGATCGAGCTATGGGTGAGCCATCAGCGTTGCATGCTACCTACAATGAGCTTTAGTCATTATGAAATCCAACAGAGCTTGAGAGACTACATGGAGAGGTTGTTAGACTACAAGTGGTGAGAGACCACATAGATCAAGAGCACATGGAGGCCATCGTAAGAGAGGCTAGGGTTGTCAAGCGAGTATAGGGTTTATAGGATGCACTAGGATCCCTAGGTAGATAACAATCACATACTACCAGATGTCTCTCAACGAAGATTATCGCCAAGTCTTGAGGGATTTGGTAAATTCATAGGCCACAACAGCATTGTATCTATGATGATATGTACTTAATTTTTTTTATATATATTTGATCATTTATGTTTGGTTGTTTATGTTTATGTGTTTGAGTTAGATAGCAATGTGATTTATCAAATGTTGTGTGGGAAAAGTGGGGTTTATCAAAAATGAATTGATCAAGATGATAAGCCACTAGAATTTTCCTATAAAACATTCAATTGTGTGTGTGATAAGACACCAATAACAATTAGAAACTAACCCTAACTATTATAGCAACCATTAGGGGAGTTTTTAGAGCTCAAAATGATGTGTGCCTTGCTACAAGAAGGCTATTTTTAGGGCACAAAGGACTCATTCTCCTTTAGTGGTGAATGGGTACCTATTAGGGTTTATGAAACTAAGATTTGGGTTTTGTTCCTTGATTCCTACACTCTCAAATCCGCGGTTGTCAACTCCCGAAAACTTGTAGAAAATTATGTATCCTTCCTTCCATGTTCTTGCACTATTGATGAAAACTTTGCAATGTGACAACTTTGACAATTTTGCTTCAAATTTGTTCTGAGCCACTTGATCTTCAGCCTATAAATCTACAAATACACATTCAAGAGGAGAAAAAACTTTGTTATTTTTAGTGAATACGGGTTTTCCTAAGTCAAACCCCTTGTAGGTAATTAAACCAAATGATGAATTAATTAAATTGAAGCATGAACATGAAATGATGAAATAATGATACCTTGGAAGTTGTCTTGGAGTATAAATATGCAAACTAACATGCAGTGGCCATGAAGAATGCAGATCTTGATATTGAATTAGATATGGAACAATGCTTTCAAGTAGGTCATCAATGCTACATCAACTATCTTAGCTCAACATCTATGAATGCATTATGCCTTTGACATGATGAAATGATATTGAATTGTTGCAATAAAATTCACTAATTTTTTTTTTAATACCTTTGAAATTTTTTTGAAGTGCTCTAATTCTTGAAAACTTGAATGCTTAGGCCTCTTGTAAAATTGCTACGAGAAACAATGTGAAATAACCCCATATTTATACTAAATCTAGATATTAACCTTGAAATTCAAATAATTCAAGACGACCTCAAATCTAGGATTGAAAATCATTAAAATCCACCACAATGAAATTTAAAAAGGGGTTTCCTATGTGAGGAGGACCCATTCACCACTAAAGGCGAATGTGTCCTAGCATGCAAGTTTCTAAGACCTTGCTTCAGGGGGTGGAAAGAACATCAAAAACCCACCTCAAATATGCAAAGAAAGGGGGGTCCTATCTAGAAAGGACCCATTTGCCACTAAAGGAGAATGGGTCCTAGCACCATTTTCTAGGACATTGATTTTTCCAAATTTAATGTTATGTAATTTGATTTATGGGTGTCAGGATAGATCTCTTAGAAAATGCAATTAAGAGGGCTTGAATTTGAATTAAAGGGGCCCATTAGGCTCAATTAATTAATGAAACCCTAGATAAGTGTGAAAGTGTACTACAACACTTTGCAATACCTTAAATAAGGTACAATTTAAGTACATTTTATTAAAAATGGGCCCTATATTAATGTGAATGTGTATAACACATTACAAAACTAAACCAAGGCATTATCAAGTTAATTCAATATCACTTATTCCCAAATTAAGTGTGAAAAAGAGCTAATTTTTTCAACACTACATTTTTACCTCACTTTAGTGAGAGAATGAAACCATGTCAAACTCACACTAAAGTAGACATTCAAAACACATAAGTATGAAACAATAATAAAGATATATAGTCATACCATCTTAAAGGCCAAGAAAAAAAATAAAAGTAAAGGATGAAGCACACCCTTTCCAACACAATGGGGAAAGAGGTTTTTTGTTCGTAACATGCATTGCTCACTCTAGGGTAGTGGAACCTTAGTCTTTCCACTAGATGAGGTATCCCAATCATGTGTGCTCAGTTTGGGGTAGTGGATCCTCAATCTTTCCACTAGGTGAGTTATCCCAATGAGGTAGTTTAGTGAGAAAGTCATGCTAGTGTGTGAGCTTCCCACCATACAATGAGAAATTCATAGCAGTGTGTTGGCTTCTCATCATTCTAATGATACCTAAGATATCTTCCTGATAACTTCCATAAGGCACCACAATGTATGTTTTTTTAAATGCTTTTGAATATCATGTAAGTATGTTTTTGTTAAAGAGGATTTTTCTTTGTTCATGTAAGGTCTTCTTCTTAGGGAAAATCATGCCTAATGTCTCTAAGAGAGGACAAGTCAACAATACCAAATCGCCACTTATGGGCTGCCTCTCATTTTGCATCATGCCATGAAGGGAGATTGTATGCTTATAAATATTGCACTCTTGGAGGACATCAAACCCAATGACACTGCCAAGAAAAGAACACATCACAGGAGAAAGGAAAATCACACCATGAAATATGTCAAAAGATGTCATTGATTTATGCCTCCACTTTAAAGTGGTTGCTACACCATTACTGTGAGCAATTGCTTCAAAGTAGCCAAATGTTTTGTCCTAAGACATGAGAGCTTTCCTCAAAAAACCCTATGCCAAGTCATATGTTTCCAAAATAAAGTTGTGTCATGAAATAGGAAGGAAGTGTTGCCCCCCCAAAAAAAGTACATAAAGGATCTATGGATTTAGGGTTAGTATATATTTGCTACATTGTTGTTTCAAGAGCTAAGAACTATCGTCATTCTACAAATACTCATAGAACTGGAAGAATGGCACAAAGAGAGAAAAAAAAAATCTTTTTAAGTCAACATGGAAGAGACCTAAATGTCTCAACACCTTGCGTCATCCCCAAAAGGAAAACACAAGAAAAATGAAAAAGATAAAGGAAATATTTTGGGTCAACATGGAAGAGACCTAAAAGTCTCGATGCCTTGCATCATCCCCAAAAGGAAAACACAAGACAAATGAAAAAGATAAAGGAAAGCTTACGACATAAAGAATAATGTAGGTACATATAGAGGAATGTCACAAAGAGAGAGATACATCAAACAAAATATCAAGGGTATCACATTACACACATGCAGTCACATGAAGAAACATGAAAAAGCAAAACAATAGTAAGGCACATGTGATTCAATCAAGAGCAGGTCATTTAAATTCCAATCTCAGTTGCTATAAACGAAAGGTGAAAAACTAGCCAAAGGGACAAGAGAAAGTGCCAAACTAGGGGAAGAACCAAGTTCAACACTCTTTTTAGGAGATTTTTCATTTAAGTTCATATAAGAAGAAAACAATGTATTCAATTCATCATGCATTTCTTCGTCAATCTTTGAAATATCAATTTCATCATCTAAATTTATCACAACGGGAGGTTGAATTACAATTTCCATGGAATGTTCTTGTTTATGTTGTGGTGAAGGTATAGGATCATCATGTAAGTTCAGATTTTTATTTTCTATCTTGTTCCTATCTTCTTGAGTTTGTAACTTACGAGCAATAGCACAATGTATATGCCTATGCTCTCTAGTACTTTGATTTTGTTTCAATCTATTATCAATTTGTGTTTGTGTAAGAGTGGGTTCAATTTCAATCATAGGTTCCTTCTCTTCCTTGGGAGGAATGGAAGAAAAAATAGGAGGTAGTGCAACCACTTTAACTTTGTAAACTTGTTTGACTCTAGGAGGGACAATGAGATTGTTTTGCTTATATCTCATGGTCTCTTATAAGAAATGGTAGGAGGTTATTTTATGGATTTTTCTTTAATGTTCGGAAGGGTTTTCGGTTCAATCATTGTTTCATTCAAGATAGATGCTTGAGTTATAGGTTGAGGCATGTTTCAAAGAGATAATTTTACTATTTTATTTCCCTTGAAATTTTGATATTATTTGAAAAAGTATTCGTCATGATGCTTAATAGGTTCCATAGGCTTGGGCCAAAATAAATCTAATGAAAAGTTCCCTCGGGCCAACATAGGATTAAATCCACTATGATGCATAGTAAAGATGTCATTGGCAAATGGAAACTTTAGGAATTTATGAACAATTGAAGGGATGGCATTCATGGAGTGAAGCCATGGATAGCCTAGCTTAACACAAAATTGTTCCAATTGTGAGATGATGGAAAATGAGACAGTTAATGTTTTTGGTCTAACTTTTAAAGGGAGATCTATTAATCCAATCATAAGACAAGCAAAACCATTATGCATCTTAATCAATGCTTTCAATTTTTCATATGTTTCTTGATATAGTTCATGCACATATAGGAATTCTTTGATGATCACATTCTCTCCACAAATAGGATCAATTAATATCTCACTAGTGGACTTATCATTGATTTGGCCAGCTATGTAAAGAGGACCATGAGGTGTATGTTTAAGTATGTCATTTTGTGAGAAATCAATGCCAAGAGGATTTTTAGTTGAGCCCTTATGAGGTCTAGATTTGATAAATGATACCATTTCAATCAATTGTTCTTCATTGATATTTTGTATGTTTTCATCATCTGTGTCAACCTTCATCACATCATTCTTCATTTCACTAGTTTCAATAAGGATGACCGTGGCAATTATGTTATTATTGTCTTGTTTATTCAAGTACTCATGAGAGAAGCAACTAAGGTTGTAGACAATTTGTGTTTCATTTCGAGTTTTAAGCACTTTCCTTAGATCTTATATAATAGGAAGTAAGCTAATCTCCATGCTTTCACTAAGGATACAATCTTGTAAGCTTTCTCATTTTTCATCTAGTTTGTCTATAACATCATCCACATTGGTTGTAGGAGTTGAAGTCATGGGAAATGAAGTATGCAAAATATGAGCCATGGAGGGTTGATTATCAACACTATTAAAAAGAGAGCTAGAAAACCCAAGATCCATGGGAAGTGAGATATTGCGGGATGACATGAATCTCAAACTACATCTAACAATAATATTGCTAATAGGACACCAAGTTGTAAAGCTCATACAAGTTTTACAAACCTAGTGTGCAAACCCTAAATGGAAGGAAGTAATACAATAACCTAGAATGAAATGCAATTTTCAGATTCTATAAAATGCAATTTACTAAATACACAATATAATAAACTGAAAATGAAATGTTGTAAATGTAATTTTGAATTTTGACAATGCATTGAAATGAAGAAAATTAAGCTAGATGCATTGAATTTGATGAAATGAAAAATTAGAAGACTAAAATAAGAAACTAATAGCAGCAAAAAAAATCCCAAAACTAATATTTTAATTTCTAGAAAATGAAAATTAGGATCTAACAGACACTCATTTGCTAGTTAGGGCGAATGGGTCTTGGTTAGGTATTTTTGGAATGTTTCTACTCATTTGTAAGTGATTTTTGATTCTTTTCAAATGCTAGAAGGTATAGGCTCCACATGATCAAGGACTCATTTACCAGTAAAGGTGAATGGGTCCTTGATTAGGGTTTTTAAACTATTTTTGAATCATTTTCATGGTTTTTGTAATGTCTTTTAGCTCCAAGTCTAAGACAATAACTTTCAGTTTCAAATTTTCCAGAAATACAATGCGAAAATGCAATAAAATGATGAATGCAAAGACCTAATTTGAAATGCATTTTTGTTTTGATTTTGAAACTCAATATTATGAGATCTAAATGATATGCAAGATGATTGATTTGTTTTTGTATTTTTCAAATTTAGAGAAATGCAAAACAATGCAATTCTAAACACTAAATGAGATGCAATTTAGAATGCAAAGTAAGAAACCCTAAATGAGATCTAATTCAATGGAAATGCGATGCAAATGAATGCAAGATCTAACCTAGGATGCAATGAAATACTTCAAAATTAGAAAATTGCTATATTCAATAGGTCAAGTTCACCAAAATGTTGTGTGGGAAAAGTGGGGTTTATCAAAATGAATTGATCAAGATGATAAGCCACTATACATTTCCTACAAAACATTCAATTATGTGTAATAAAATTCCAATAACAATCAGAAACTAACCCTAACTATCATAGCAACAATGAGGGGAGTATTTAGAGCTCAAAATGATGTGTTATTTGCTACAAGAAGGCTATTTTTAAAGAACAATGGACTCATTCCCCTTTAGTGGCGAATGGGTCCCTATTAGGGTTTCTAAAACTAAGATTTGGGTTCTCTTCCTTGATTCCTCCACTCTCAGATCCTCGGTTTTCAACTCCCAAAAACCTGTAGCAAATTTTGTTTCCTGCTTTCTGTGTTCTTGCACTATTGCCAACAACTTTGACAATTTTTCTTTAAATTTGTTCTCCACTTCATCTTCAACCTATAAATCTGCAAATACATGTTCAAGAGGTGAAAAAAATTGTTGATTGTTAGTGAATGGGGGTTTTCCTAAGTCAAACCCCTTGTAGGTAATTAAACCAAATGATGAAATAATGAAATTGAAGCATGAACATGAAATGATGAAATGTTGATACCTTAGAAGTTATATTGGATTATAAGTATGCAAACTAACATGTAGTGGCCATGAAGAATGTATATCTTGATCTTGAATTAGGTATGGAACAATGCTTGCAAGTAGATCTTTAATGCACTACATCAACTATCTTAGCTCAACAACATGTATGAATGCATTATGCCTTTGACATGATGAAATGATCCTGAATTGCTGCAGTAAACTTCATTAAAGTGCCTTTGAATTCCTTGGAAATTCTTTTGAAGTGCTCTAATGCTTGAAAACTTGAATGCTTAGGCCTTTTGTAAACTTTCTAGGAGAAACAATTTGAATTAACCCCATATTTATACTAAATCTAGAGATTAACCACGAAATTCAAATAATTCAAGCCAACCTTAAATCTAGAATTGAAAATCATTAAAATCCTATCACAATAAAATTCAAAAATAGGTGTCCTATGTGAGGAGGATCCATTTGCCACTAAAGGCGAAAGGGTCCTAGCACAAGTTCTTAGGACCTTGCTTCGAAGGGTGGAAAGAACATCAAAAACACACCTCAAATATGCAAATAAAGGGGGGTCCTATGTGGAGAGGACCCATTCGCCTTTAAGGATCCATTCGCCACTAAAGGCGAATGGGTCCTAGCACCATTTTCTACGATCTTGATTTTTCCAAATTTAATGTTATGGAATTTGATTTATGAGTGTTGGGATAGATCTCTTAGAAAATACAATTAAGTGGGCTTGAATTTGAATTAAAGGGGCCCATTAGGATCAATTAATTAATGAAACCATAGATAGGTGTGAAAGTGTACTACAACACTTTACAACACCTTAAATAAACTACAATTTATGTACATTTTATTAAAGAGGGTCCCTAGATTAATGTGAATGTGTACAACACATTACAACACTAAACCAATGCATTATAAAGTTAATTAAATATCACTTATTCCCAAATTGAGTGTAAAAAAGAGCTACTTTTTTCAACACTACATCAAATAATTTTTGTAAGACTATTTAACAAATATCTCCATGATTTAACATGTTTTATGTGATCTAATTAAAACTATCTTAGTTTCTTTTAAATGCAACATTATTATTGAGTATGTTATGCTAAATTAAATGCACCTATGATCTAATTGTAGAGCATTAAATGCACATAAGGATCTAATCTAACACAACATACAAGATTAACCTTGAATACTATGAAACCTAAAGTAATAATCCAAAGCTAATTTGAATAATTAATTTAATATTCAAGACACACAAATAATTATTTGTCAAGAACGATGCAATGCGAGAGAATATAGAATGATAAGTAAAGAAGAAAAGTTACAAAGTTTGTTAAAGAAAAAGACTAGTTACACAGTTTATAGAAAAAGTATGGTACTATGTTCTTATGGACAAGGAAAGGAGAGTATATTAAACACGAGAAAGATGAATATAATAAATGAATATGTATGTTGTGTTTTGTTTGCAATCCAAACTTCAAAGATATATGCATACATACATACATACATATATATATAATGTGTGTGTGTGTTTGTACGTACGTATGTATATATATGTATATATATATATACATATACATATATATACATATATATATGCATATGTATATATATATATGTATATATATGTATATGTATAGATATAAATATATTTATACATACATATATACATATCTTTTTGTGAATATGTCTAAGTACAATGAAAATGTAAGTTGATAAGTAAACAAGAAAAGTTACAAATTTTGTCATATATATGTATGTTGATCTATTGTATGTGCAATGGAAAGTAGACAAAGACTATCACAGTTTACCAAAAATGTAGGGTACTGTATTCTTATGGACAAAAAAATGAGAGTGTATTAAACACAAGCAAGACCAATATAAAAATTGAAGATGTATACTTATGTGTTCTATTTGCAATCCAAACTTAAGAGATACATACACAGTTTCATGACTATGTCTTTTATATATGTATGTATATATGTATAGATATATGTATATGTGGAGATCATATATAAATTTATATACATATATATCTATACATACATACATACATATACATATATATACATACATACATACATATACATACATACATCCATACATACATACATACATACATACATACATACATACATACATACATACATACATATATATATATATATATATATTTGTGATATATGTAAGTACAATAAAATGTAATCTGATAAGTAAAGAATAAAAGTTACAAAGTTCGTACTATATATGTATGTTTTTTGTTGTACATGTGCAATGGAAAGTAGACAAATACTAACATTGTTTTTAGAAAATGCATGGTACTGTGTTCTTATGGATAGTGCAAGGAGATTAATTTAAACAAAGGTAAGAAAAATATTAAAAATGAACATGCATTCTATTATGATAAGTTTTCAATTCAAACTTGATAGATACATACACAATTTCATGACTATGAAACACAAAAAAGTATATAGAAACATATTAAGCCTTTTTCATTCTATTAGCTTTTAGAAATACACAAATAATACAATGCCATTAACCATAAACAAAGAGCCATGAATTTGAAACATTTTTTAGAATTAGAAAAAGAAGGTGAGATGCCACAAATATATATAGAGAATCATGAATGTAAGCCGTTCGAAGTTTTCACTTAAGTTTAAAGCGAAACTTCACAAATATATACACATTTTCTTGAATATAAAAGGGGATTTTATGAATTAATCAACAAGCCATTAAATAAATTAAAATTTTCCTAAATTTGTAAAGGAGGTCTATAAGAATTAAGCCAATATGAAAAAAACCCTAAATTTAAAAATTATAAATAGACACTTCATGAATATAGACATGGGTTTTCTAATATATGTCATAAAAAGCAAGGGTTTTTAGAAAATAGCCATACATGTTTAGGGTTTCATAATAATAATTATTCAAGTGGAAAAACACATGAATAATTGAAGATATTGGTAAAAATAGTGTGTGATATATTTTCTTAACGAGATAAATTCATGATTACAAACAAGAGTTTTAAAATATAACCAAAAAAATTGAATATTTGTGGATTATATAGCCTAGTTGGGTATTTCACCATATTAACTTAATGGTTTCATGATAATGAAACCTTAGATGGTTTCTATAATGATGTGACAAATATAGGAGTAATTGGGAAGGATAGATGAACACAAATACCTTTCTATGCAAAATGAAAGGAGAAATGATAGGTTGACATTACCCCAAACCATGGAGACTATAACATGATGGAGATGGAAACCGACATGATGATAAATGATGAAATTGGTCAAAAAGGTGTGTAAAATTACCCATAATCAAACAACTAAGATACCCTTCACTATTCAAGAAAAATGCTATGAAACCAAACTCACGAGTACCATTGTTTGCAATATGAAGGGGAAAATGACAGTTCAAATGATGTTACCTAAAACTATTGAGGGCATCTAAAAACCAACTCATATGAGGGTTCATTTTTGTTTGTTAAAATCGTGGAGAGTATGACCAACATGGAGACCACGAAGAATACCAAAAAATGAAGGGTGATAAACAAAAATAGTGTGCGAAAAAATAAAAAGGTGTGTAAAATTACCTGTAATCAAACAATTAAGAAACCCTTCATGATTCAAGAAAATACTATGAAATCAAACTCACAAGTAACATCGTCTACAATATGAAAGGAAAAATGATAGTTAAAATGATGTTACCTAAAACTATGGAGGGCATCTAAAAACTAACTCATGTGAGGTTTACTTGTGTCTATTAAAATTGCGGAGAGCATGACCAACATAGAGACCACAAAGAATACAAAAAAATAGAGGGCGATAAATGAAAATAGCGTGGGGAAAAACAAAATGGATGAGCCCAACCTGGAATTTAATTGATACATAAGGAGGCTATAGTTTGGGAGATGGCCAACCTTGCGTGTGGCATTATGAACATTCAACACCACTAGTGTGAACTTCAAACGCATTAAAATAAATTTTATACGTTCAAAAGTGGGCAGTCATTTTTTATACGTAAATGTAATTATACCCTAATATGATCATTAATTGGGTATTTAAAAAAATTATTGGTGATGAAAGAAAATGGTAATTGGATCACTAGAGAGCACATATTGGATGTCAAGTCTAAAGGGTCACTTTTTTACCTTTGCAAGTTTAGTGAACATTCTCGCATTCATAGGAAATCCCTAAAATCTAAAAGAATAGCAATAAGATATTAACTCACATTTGAAGAAAACCCAAAAAACAATTGATTCAATCCAATGCACCATTTAGGAGCTTAAGGTGTGTGAAGTTAGCTATAACGACTACTAGAACCCTTGGACCCTAAGATGATTACAAAGCCAAAACCTCATTTTTAGTTGATATGCTATATTGAGTATGGGCACAACCCACCAGAATTCAGTATGTCTCAAGCCTGAATAATTTCCAAACACTTAAAACAGTCTTCATCTCATGCCTGAAAACAAATTTTTGACTTGCATGTAATCAACGAAATCAAATCGCATGAAATCAAAGAAAGAAAATCAGATCAAATGAAATTAGATCTTCAAATTGGATCATATTTTTTGTAGGAAATCAAATCTGCAAAAGTCTAATTCAAACTTAATAATATGATATCTTAAGATCTACCTCATATTTGACATTGTGTTGTTTCCTATAAATATGTATCTATGCAATGCTTAAAATTATCCATCTCAAATGTTTTTCACCAGATCTTGTTCTCCTAATTTGTAGGTGAGGGCTTTCCTAGTGTAAAAGGATTCCGGCTCCAATTCAAGCTAGTCTAAAAGAATCCTAAAGATGACCTTCTTAGCACCTTCGAGTGTCTTAACCACGGATTTGAGTGATTTTGGATCCGGTGCTCTGTTATGAAAGCTTCATTGCTTGACTACTAAGATCATCCCACTCAACATTGAATTATGGTTGTTTATCTTTAGATTATAAGAAACATGTTTTTTTTGTTGTACAATTGTTTCCTTTGACAATAGGTAGGGATATTAATGTAAGATATAAGAAAAACCTGTAGATTCTTTTTTTTGTCATTAATGAAGACTATTCTATAGTCTACAATATTTCTAGGAACAAATCAACTATCAAGAATTGGATTCCTATAAATCAAAAAATGATCTAAAAGAAAATCCTTGGCTATAATATCTATAACTTGCATATGAAAGTAAATTTGATTTATGTTAAAAATACAAAAGAAAAGAACAATAAAATTTCTTAATTTGATTTGTTGTGATGGTTGTTGATCCAATCGAAGTGGAGGAAAATATTGTATTCATTATTGTCTGAGTTGCGAGAACTCTATTCTTTTTTCATCCTAAAATGCAATCGATACCACAACAATGATCATAGTTTGACATTAATTTTAATCAAGTCTAACCATCTCATTTATCCGAGCAATCTTTTTCCTTGGTTTAAGTTTATTTTTCCTCTCACCCTTGGGATTGCCCAGACCTAGTCGACCACTCCTATTGGAACCAAATTTGGTTAAGATCTCTTTGGTCTGCACTTTTCCCTTTATATCTCTTTTAATACACTTTACTTTAACCCCCTCATGTGGAGTAGTCCCAAGAGAAACTACACCCCTTAGAATGTCACTTATGTTAACTTCTTCAAATAGAATTTCTCTCTTTTTCACACATGTTGACCATACCTCATCTTTCACAACACTAGGATTAGCTAGATCTGAAGGAATAGTAGCATTATCTACAAGCACAATAAGGAATGAATGCATTTATGTTACTCACAAAAACTAATAAGTTAGAACTCAATCCACCACCTGCATCCATTTAAACAATATACTTCCTTAGGCTGTATAAGGGTAACAAGACTTTGTAATATTTTAGAGAAAAATAACTTCTAATTTAATATATATTCAAAATACATTCCTACATAAATCTTTTTTATGCCATTAGTATTAAGTTAACAAGCATTGGTAGAAAATACCCCCCCTAAACCATAATAGAATGGGAAATTTTAGCACACATATGCACCACATTTGATGGTTTGATACCTGAGAGAACTTGAGATTTTTTAGCAAGTACATTTGTTGTGTCACCTCTGACATCATCACCCAGTAATTTTTTATCCATCTTTTTTGAGGATATTGAGAACATTCTTTCTTTTAAATATTCGTTTGAAATGGATCTCTTTCCAATTGTTCAAGTGGAATTCACCCCTCGATGCCTTCAATGGAAGCCTTGCTCTTACCTACAAAGAGGAACTCTGTAGCAATGGGGCCTACTGCCTTATACCACACAAGAAAAAACAAGCAAAAATAAGCATATAGATCAATCTTTTAGATGTTCAAAGTGTCAAGTTTTCCTTGTTCACATGCAAAAATGTGAGAGTACAGATAGGGCACGTGAACAACTCTGAAGAATACCATGTTCCAATGGAAGATCCACATGCAAAGGGACAAGCTCTACCCTAACTTTTAATACGTTTTCCAAACTCTGACTAGGGTGGAATATGCTGAGTGAATGCCTAAAGAGGGTACACAAGAACATATGAAAGTGGTTGAAGGATGATGGAAGAATGTGCTAAGGCATAATGGAAGGAAAGAAGGAAGGTGAACCTTGGTGTGATTTTTGTGAGGTTATTATTCCAACCAACCCACCTTACTCCCTAGTAGAATGTTGATGAACCAACAAGTTCTTTACAATAGAAAGAGCTAGTAAAACATTTTCAAAGGGTAGATAGTAACATGAATTGATTTTGACTTGCAAATTTGACTTGCTAATTGAAGTTTACTCATGGAAAAAATCTTAGGAAATTTGGAAAAAACTTGAATAACAATTTTTTAAATAAATATTTAAATGAACAAAATACATAAATGACATTGACTTAGATAAATTTGTTAAAAACTCAAAAAGACTTGTCTAGAATTGGCAATATTTTAGGGCATGAAAAATGCAAAAAATGAAAAGAGATTTGAATTATTTAAACATGTCTACATGTGTAGGCTGATATGTATAAATACAGTACTAGCTGGAGTTATGGGCATGTTTTTCCTGAAGCCTCACCATTTGACTTTCTGCATTGCCAAGTCCTAGTCATAAACTAGATAAGTTTAGGGTTTGACACAAATATTGTTTTCTTTGCTTCATTGCACATTTAAATAAAAAATAACAAATATATATTTAATTATTATTACAAACCTTGACAAGAATAAGAAAATATACAGATAGATTATATGCTTCACGTTTTGGATTAAGAAGTTATCACGTGTCTTAACATTGTATCATTTTTTAATAAAATGCTTATAAATTCAACTATAAGCCTACTATCAAATTTATTAGAATTCTATATAACTACAATCGACATAAACATTGCAACTTCTTTCAATACAAGTGCTAGTAAAACATTAAATGTCATAGGTCTGAGGCCATGATTAAAAAAGTCGACAACAAAATATATTTTTCCAATTATGAATAAATTCATATTTATGGAAAGTGGGGTTGGGGTTACCAACCTATCCAATCAAGGTGGAGGCCGATGATGGAATAAAAGAATAGACAGGAGATGGATGGGTAGGGAAAGGCATCAAGGCTCTTGTATCAAGATCGTGGGGACTCGTACGGTTAGAGAGATGTAAGAGAAATATTTGAGAGATTTGCAATGGGCGTGGAGTGCGAGGTGGGAAGAACCAGTTGAGAAAAGGCTAGTAAAGATTTGGAGGTCAGTGGGGACATCAAATCTCCATTTATAAAAGGACCGTTCAAAAAAAATAAAATATTTTACATACATATCAGGGCATGGTCTGAGAATGGTGAAGACCAACATTTGAAAAGGCAGCATCATTCACATAGCAGCTCAAAGGACTATGGAAGGCTGTGTCAAAGAGTAGCCACGAGTGCTTGAGTGGAGACAATAATTATGCGGAGAAAATCGAGTTATTGCCTTTATGTAACCTCCAAAACTTTCTTTTTTTCTTCCTTTCCCAAGAGATTTTTAAGCCTTGAGTTCTAGAAAAGGAAACTGTGTTGAACATAGACCAAATATCTAAATGAAATGTAGCAGCGAATTCTAAGTGAAGGTAGAATAGTATGGAAGAAATCTGATCTATAACAGCCTTGGTACCTTTGATGGAATACCTTAATAGAAAGAGACAAGGCCGTTCAAAGATGTGAAAAGTATGTCGGTTCCTAAAATGATGGGGAATTTGAGCAAAGGAAGGAACAAGATCGTTGTCATGACAACATTTCAAGAAGGCCAGGTTTGTAATCCTCAAGTATGTTTTATCCTCAAATTGTTGAGAAGCTTTTGTTTGAAACAAATTTCCCTGGCAAGAAGGGTGTTGATTGCAGGAATGAGTTTCCACAC
>VDFB02274714.1:35155428-35175919 GCA_007258455.2 Sequoia sempervirens | reverse complement strand
ATATATATGTATATGTATGTATGTATGTATGTATGTATTTCTACAAATATATTTATATATAAACATATACATATATATGCATATATAAAAATATGTGTATATATATATTATAATATGTATATATGTACATGTATGCATATATATGTATATGTATATATATATAGATATATTTATAGATACACACACACACACATATATCTATAAGAGAAAATCATGAAACTGTGTATGTATGTTTGAGGTTTGGATTGAAAAAAAAACACAACAACATACATATTCATTTATTATATTCATCTTTCCTATGTTTAATATACTCTTCTTTCCTTGTCCATAAGAACGTAGTACAATACTTTTTCTATAAATTGTGTTTGTCTTTGTCTACTTTTCATTGTACATAGAACAAATCAACATGTACACATATATGACAAACTTTGTAACTTTTCTTGTTTACTTATCATTGTATATTCTCTTGCATTGCTTCGTTTTTGACAAATAATTATTTGTGCACATCTTAAATATTAAAGTAATTATTCAAATTGTCTTTGGATTGCTACTTTAGGTTCCATACTACTGAAGTTAATCTTGTATGTTGTGTTAGATTAGATCCTTATATGCATTTAATGTTCTACAATTAGATCATAGGTGCATTTAATTTAGCATAACATACTCAATAATAATGTTGCATTTAAAAGAAACTAAGATAGTTTTAATTAGATCACATAAAACAAGTTAAATCATGGAGATATTTGTTAAATAGTCTTACAAAGATTATTTGATGTAGTGTCGAAAAAGGTAGCTCTTTTTCACACCCAATTTGGGAATAAGTGATATTGAATTAACTTGATAATGCATTAGTTTAGTGTTGTAATGTGTTGTACACATTCACATTAATCCATGGACCCTTTTTAATAAGATGTACTTAAATTGTACCTTATTTAAGGTGTTGTAAAGTGTTGTAGTACACTTTCACACTTATATTTAGATTTAGTATAAATATGGGGTTAATTCACATTGTTTCTCCTAGCAAGTTTACAAGAGGCCTAAGCATTCAAGTTTTCAGGCATTATAGCACTTCAAAAGGATTTAAGGCATTCAAAGGAAAATTAGTGAAGTTTATTGCAACAATTCAATATCGTTTCATCATGTCAAAGGCATAATGCATTCATACATGTTGAGCTAAGATAGTTGATGTAGCATTGAAGATCTACTTGCAAGGATTGTTCCATATCTAATTCAAGATAAAGATCTACATTCTTCATGGCCACTACATATTAGTTTGCATATTTATAGTCCAAGATAACTTCTAAGTTATCAACATTTAATCATTTCATGTTCATGCTTCAATTTCATTATTTAAACATTTGGTTTAATTACCTTCAAGGGGTTTGACTTAGGTAAACCCCCATTTACTAACAATAAAAAAAAAAAAATTCCTCTCGAATGTGTATTTGTAGATTTACAGGTTGAAGATCATGTGGTGAAAAAATTTAAAGGAAAGTTATCAAAGTTGTCACATTGCAAAGTTGTCAACAATAGTGCAAGAACATGGGAACAAGGCAACAAAATTTTCTACAGGTTTTTGGGAGCTGACAACCAAGGATCTAAGAGTCCAGGAATCAAGGAATAGAACCCACATCTCTGTTTTAGAAACTCTAATAGGGACCCATTTGCCACTAAAGGTGAATGAGTCCTTTGTGCCCTAAAAATAGCCTTCTTGCAACAAGGTACACATCATTTTGAGCTATAAAAACTCCCCTCATGGTTTCTATAATAGTTAGGGTTAATTTGTTTATTGTTATTGGAATCTTATCACATATAATTGAATGTTTTTTAGGAAAAGTATAGTGGCTTATCATATTGATTAATTCATTTTGGTAAAACCCACTAAATTCCCATACAACATTTTGGTAAACTGGACCTATTGAATATTGCAATTTTCTGATCTTGAAGTATTTCATTGCATCCTAGGTTAGATATTGCATTCATTTGCATCTTATTTGCATTCAATTAGATCTCATTTAGGGTTTCTTACTTTGCATTCCAAATTGCATCTCATTTAGGTTTAGAATTGCATTGTTTTGTATTTCTCTAAATCTAAAAAATTCATAAATAAATCAATCATCTTGCATATCATTTAGATATCATAATATTGCATTTGAAAATCGAAACAACATTGCATTTCAAATTCTCAAACGATTTCATATTTTTCAAATTTGAAAGATGCGACACATTTTATGCCTCCTATACAATAGGAAAAAAAATTAAATTCATAAATTAAGTCTTGATTGATAGGTTGATTAAGAAACATCTATAATTCTCAAACAATTTCATATTTTTCAAATCTGAAAGATGTGACACATTCTATGCTTCCCATACAATAGGAAAAAATAATTAATTTCATATTTTTTTTACCAAGTTATGGTGGTTAGAAAAATAAGTTTTAATATTTTTAAAATGTTCTAATAAAAAAAAGATATCTAATTATTTTCTTGTAAAATAATTACAAAAAAATACAGGACATCTAGGCATGTTTCCTCTACATTTATTGAAATTAAAAAATAAAAATAAAAATTACTTGTACTTAGGTTAGTTAGATGTACACCTACTTTTTATTTTTTTCCTGAAAAATTTAGTACTACTACACAATAAAATTTCAAATTTTCACCAAATAGATTTACTTTTTTCCAAAAAAGGATTGGTAGCTTAGAAACAACATTCAATTTTCTACAATTTTTCTCTTACATATTTTTCAAATTCTATTAATAACCTCTTCAAATTTTTATGTCAAGTTTCCTAATTCTACTTTTCTAAATGTCCATTTCTAGTTAAGGGCCTAGGTAGTTTAGACTCCCATGATCTTGCACTAACCCCTCTCACCTCTCTCTCTCTCTCCCTCGCTCCCTCCCTCATTCACTCTCTACCTCTCTCTCTCTCTACACCTCTCTATCTTGCCTCTCTCCCTCCCTCATTTCCTCTACTATTCCCTTTCTACTCCTCTCTATCTCTCCTCTACCTATCTCTACTTACCTCTCTCTCTCTCCCCCTCTACCTCTTCCTTTCTCTTCCTTTATATCTTCCTCTCCTTCCCTCTCTACTTATATTTATCTTCCCTTTCCCTTTCTTTGTTTACCTCTCCTTCCATCACTCCCTACCACTCTCTCTCTACCTACCTTCTCTCCCTCTCTAATCCTCTCTATCTCACCTATCTCCCTATCTGCCTCTGCCTCCCACCTTCCTTCCCTATCTACTTCTCTCTATCTATCCTCTACCTCTCCCTCCCTCCCCCCACTTTCTATTTCTCCTATTACTCTCTCTACCTACGTCTCCCTCCCTCTTCCCCGCTCTCTCTCTAACTCTCCTTCCCTCTCTTCATATATCTAGCTCCCCTGTCCCTCTCTTTATCTACCTCTCCCTCCATCACTCCCTACCACTATCTCTACTTGCCTCCTCTCTCTATATAGCTTCCTACTATTTCTCTCTAAACCTCTCTAACTCATCTTTGTATCCCTCCCTACCTCTCCCTCATCACCTATCTATAGATCTATAAATCCCTCCTCTCCTTCCTCTCTCTCTCTATCCCTCCCTCCTCTTTTTCTCACTATCTCCTTCCCTATCTACTTCTCTCTATCTCACAATTCTCTCTCCCTCTCTCTTTTTCAATCCCTCCTCTCTATCATTATACTTCTCTCTATATCACCTATCCCTCTTTACCTCTCCCTCCCTTCCCCACTCTTTCTCTCCCTCTTTATCTCTACTCTCTATCTCTACTATCCCTCTCCACCTTTCCCTCCCTCCCTCCTTCCTCTATTTCTTTCTCATTCTCTCCTTCCCTCTCCACTTCTCTTTATCTCACCTCTCTCTCTCCATCTCTCCCTTGCTCTCCCTCACTACCTCCCTCCTTCCCTCTCTACTTCTCTCCATCTCACGATTCACCCCTCTCTTTACTCCTCTCTATCTCCCTTCCACCCTCCTTCCCTCTCTACTTCTTTATATTTCTCCTCTCCCTCTCTCTACCTACCTATCCATCCCTCCCTCCATCTCTCTCTTTAGGTAGGAACAGGTAAGCAGAGAGAGAGATAGGGAGAGGAGAGATAGAGAGTAAATAGGGAAGGGGAGCAGGAGGTAGGGAGAGAGATATACATAGAGAGGGAGAGGAGTGATATAGATTAGAGAGAGGACAAAGGGAGAGGGAGAGAGAGGTGAGATAGAGAGAAGTATAGAGGAAAGGAGATAGAGAAAGATACATATAGAGAGAAAGAGAGAGGGAGGTAGGGAAGGAGAGAGAGAGAGGTGATATAGAAAAATTAGAGAGAGGAGAGATAGAGAGAGGGTGGGGGAAGGAGGGAAGGAGAGATAGGTGAGATATATAGAAATAAAGATGGTAGGAGAGTGAGAGAGATAGACGTGAGATAGATTTAAAAGTAGATAGGGAATGGGAGAGGGAGAGGGAGAGGGGGAGAGAGAGAGAGAGGGGGGGGGGATAGATAGGTAGAGGTAGTTATTGAGATCAAGGGAGAGAGTTAGATAAACAAATGGAGGTAGTGAGAGGGAGGTCTAGAGCATAAGGGGTAAATACTGATTAGGATAGGGAGATAAAGAAATATGATACAAACATTAAAGCACTAGTGGACTCTGCTGGAAAGAATACCCTTAATAATCATTGGGTTTTCATCCTCTAATTCTAGAAACCAATGGGTTTTTGTCAACTAGTTGCAATATCCTATGAGTTTTTTTCCATGACAGTCACTTGAACACAATGTTCATAAGATAAAATGGCATAACTTGGATGTTTACAATTAAAATATTTTCCTAGTTTTTTATGTTACCATAGAAAATATCAAATTAGTCGACATAGACCCAAGTTGGTATAAAGTTCCAAATTTGAATTCTACATGCTACATCCAAGTTACCCTTAGTGGGACTTTTGCATGTTATATCACACATCAACATTACATTCCTTATAAATTTTCCCAATAGAGGCTTAGAGTTTCTCCTTCCTTCCAAACTTATCTTTGAACTTCAATCATTGATACCTCCTTAGCATGTGTTAAGAAATAACTTTCATCCCTAATCTCTAACAAGTCTTGGTATGAGTAAAGCCATAGTCTCTATCTTCAATATCTCCCTAACATGAGTCAAGTGGTAGTATTGACCCCCAATCTACAATGTCTCCTTGTCCTTAGCATTTGTTAGGTATAAACCACAATCCTTGACCACTGATAAATTTTGGGCATGCGCCAAGCAACAACTCCAATCCCTAATCTTATACAACCCTCAAACATGATTCAAGTCATAGTCCTAGTCTCCAATCTCCAACACCAAGCCTTGATATAATTCAAGTGACAATCCTCAACGTTTCCTTGAGCAACAAGTCTTTCATCTATTTTTTGGAAATTGGACTTGACATAATAGTTGGAGTTACCAATGAGAAACCTTTATGCAATGCACTTAGTCTACTTATTCTTTAATCTTCAATCATATTATCTATGAGGTTTCCCCTTAGGGTTGTGAATGAATTAGTCTTTATAGAAATTGGATTTTTTCCAAATAGGTTTAAATTTGGATAGAGGTATGGTAATAGTGTTATCTTAGTGAATAAAATGAAGACATTAGTGCATGAATAAGGTGCCCCCTTAGGTGTCCCATTGTAACACTTTATAGATATATGAATGATTATAGATATGATTAATGGTGGCCTTTGATACTATAGAGATATTCTTTAGTGAAGATGTTGAAGGAACATGTAGGATCAATCAAGATACCCTTATAAAACTCATCATGACAACACCATCAATGTACATGGGGGATTGTAATAGTTGTTATCTAGTATATTATTTATGAAGACCGTTATGTTAATGTCCATAGATGGATAAGAATACATATAATACAAATTAGTTAGATGCTTATCTTTAATACCAATAATATTATCAGATTAAAGTGTAATATTATTATAATTTTTATGGTTTTATTTATGACATCACTTAAGGAAGTGGGATATGTATGGGGTCAATGATGTTTAAGTTATGAGGAAATATATTGGTGAAAATTTGAAGATTTTTTTTGGAGGTGCTATGGAAGGATTCCCTTTGTCATTTATGCCATCTACTTGAACACAGGTTGTTATATATGAAGTCTTAGATTATATGTTCCAAGCTCATGCATCTATTAGTGTCATGGCTAGCGGACCTATGATATTGGCATAATGCATTGACATCATAATTTCTAGGGAGAGGAAGAATTCATTTGGAGGTTAGATTAGAGGAATTTGTAGGAGGTTGTGGAAAAAGCTTGAGCCATGATTGTTTGGTACATAAGTCTATAAGTCTAGTGAATTGTTGGAGTCTAAATTGAAAAGAAATAACATTAGAAGAAGAAAATGATGAAGGTATTAAATGAGGAAAAATAGTGGATGGTGGAGAAGTGGCTGTGAATATTATTGAGACTCTAACAACAAATCCCTATTCTTCAAAATTAGGGACCCTTCTCTTGAGTTAACAAAGTATTTCTTTGTGTGTTTGTTAGGTTATAAAATTGTTGTTCATCTTAATGCATAGTAAGTCCTAATATGTGTGTATGTTTGTAGTGGGACCTAGTTTGTGTAACCTAATCTTTTCATTGTGATATTCATGCATTGCTTTCATTTTAAATGATATTGTTTGGAGTCCTTGTGTTTATTTGTATTATTCTTTTATGACCCTTTATGTTTACTAAATTAGTACTAAGTAATTTTGTTTAGTTGTGCATATGTTTACTTCTTAATAATTTAAATATTTTTATTACACTTTAACTTCTAGTATTGACATAATTTAAATTTATGTATATTTAAACTTATTTTTTTATAATTCCCTGATTATTAGTTGATCATAATAACAAAAAATTCTCTTTGTTTATGAAAAAATCTAAAAATTTGTCCTCGGTTTAAATGAAGTAAGTAAAACCACTTGAACCATTGCCTTCGATTCGCGAGGTGATGACCAACTCCTCTTCCTTACCACATGCACTTTTGATCTAATTTATCATTGACCCCTAGTAGTTGGTAACATGTGGTCAAGTCATTCATTTTTTCCCATTCAATGACTAACCACTAGCCATGAGGCCGTGGGTACCCACTCTATATGCTAGTCAGCAATTAAAATGATCTTGGTGGCTAAACTAGTTATCACGTGCGGTTAGATCTTACCATAGATGCACGATGTATAATACCCTTCAGCTACGAGTGCATGTCTATTGGAGATTATGATTCGAGGCATTAGAAGTTAGAATTAATTAGTTGTACATAAGACATGAAAGTTGATCAGGCTAAGCCTTGCAAACAAGGAACATTTATCAAATTTTTACCCATGGGCCGCTCCACCATGAGGTGACAAATTGCCTTTTCATTAGCTGGAAGGAAAAATGCCTTAGCTCCCAAATTAAACTCGATTAGTTTCTCATAGAGCACTAGTGATATCCATTAGATCTTTAACCCAGTTGACACTTATTTTTGGATCATATGCTACAAGCTCGATAGTTAAACCTCAATGACAAGTGGGGTAGTTGGCTCTTCTTCAACAATTTGACACACTATGTTTGTAATTAGCCAATAGGCTATTTAGTGGGAAGTTTCAATATGAAACCTGACATACGCCGACAACCCACAACATTTTACCACAAACAGGCATTGTTTTCAGTCAACTGCAAAACTTTACGGCATAAAAAGGAAAAGCTTATCTACGCATTGAATGAATTAACTAGCATTGAAAGATGTTGATTTTTATGTAGCTTGGATAGGTGTCTCCATTCCCAAGAAGTGTTTATTTAATTATTTAATTATTTTCTAGAGACTTCTAGAAAGGGCTGAGTTGTCTAGATAATTATGTAATTAAATAATTGTTTCCTCTAGAGACTTCTAGAATCCAGATATTTAGGGTTGTTAGAGTCTATTTAATCTTAGCCATTGATTGAGATTAAATCATGGCCATTGGTTTTCCAATGAGAAAAGTATAAAAGGGGATCAATGGGCATTTGGAGAACACACAAGTAGAGATACTTGAGAAAGACTTGTAGTGATAGCAAGTAGATTTGCAGTGAGAGCAAATAGTCTTGCAGTGTTAGCAAGGGCGCAGTGATAGCGTTGGGGATAGCAGCTGTGGAATTTCAGCAGGAGAAATTGAGGGACGAATTTCCGGATAAGAATATTGCCGGAGCTCTGCTAGTAAGAGGAAAGCAGTTTTTGTATTCCTTAATTTGCTGAAGTTTAATATAATTCCTCATCTGCAGTAGTGGTTTTCCCTTTGGGGTTTTTCCATGGACAATTTGTCCAAAATTATTGTGTTTATTATTGTGCATGATTTCTTCTCTACTTCTGTGAGTTTTATTGGTGAAGTTGTAGTTGTGTTATTTTTCAATGTTTGCTATGAATTAATTTTCCATAGTCAAATAATCTATGTATTAGATAGGAGATTAATAATTAGTAACTGCAATAGAATTTTCACATGGTATCAGAGCTGATCTGAGGGCAGACAAGGCTCAACAAAGGAAGGAAAGATCCTGCCTCTTCAATTTAATTTTTTTTTTCTTTTATCTTTTGAGATGGCCTTAGCAGGTTTAAGAGATCAGGACAGATTGGATGGAGCCTCAAATTTTGGTGTCTGGAAAGCCAGAATTTCTTTGTTGCTAGAAGAAAATGGGATCAAGGAATATGTGACCAGTGTTGTACCTGTACCTACAGATCCAACACAACTTTTAGCACATAAGAAGGAAGATGCCAAGGCGAGGAGGTTGATTCTTGATGGTGTCAAGGACCATATTGTTCCACATGTCGCAGAGTTAGATACAGTGAAGAAGATGTGGGATGCCATTCTGAATCTGTACCAGAATGCTACCACTAATCGGAAGCTGATTCTTAGAGAAAAGTTGAGGAATACTCAGATGAACAAGGGAGAAGACGTGACAAGTTACCTCACCAGACTTAGACTTGTCAAGGATGAGTTGGCAGCTGTTGGAGATAAACCAGATGATGACGAGCTAGTGCAGATAGCCCTAAATGGGTTTACTAAGCAGTGGGATGTCTTTGTTCAAGTTATCAATGGACGAGACACCTTACCGTGTTGGGATCGACTCTGGAGTGACTTCACTCAGGAGGAGCTTAGACTTAGTCTTGTCAGTGGTACCAATAGTAAGAGTCAGAAAAGTGAGGCAGAACAAGAGAACGTTGCCCTTGCAGGAAAAGGGAAAGCAAAGAAGGGGTCAAGCAAAGGATCAAATTCACAAGGTGAGAAGAAGAAGGACCTATCAAAGGTCAAGTGCTATGGTTGTCATGAGTTTGGCCACTATGTCAGCGATTGCCCGGAAAGGAAGAAAGGAAAGAAACAAACAACAGCTTCAGCAAGTGCAGATGAGCTCTCTAGTAGAATGGAGGATGAGTTCGCTCTCATAGCTTGTATGGCTAGCTCAACCTCATAGGGTGTTTGGTATATAGACAGTGGGGTGTCATTTCATATTACATGAGTTAGAGAGTACTTTTCTAGCTATAAGGAGGAGGACATCAAAATGCATATTTCTATGGGGAACATGTCCAAACTCAATCCAGTTGGGAAAGGGACTGTTCTATTTCAGAGGGAGAATGGCAAGCGGATTCCCATTCATGATGTGTTGCATGTGCCAAGCTTGGGGATGAATTTGATTTCTGTATCTGTCCTTCAAGATAAAGGTTACAATGTACTCTTTAGGGGGGCGAATGTGTTAATCAAGCACAAGGGTTGGAAATCACCCATAGCTATTGGAGTTAGGAGCGTCCAACTTTATAGGTTGTAGTTTGATACTCATAAGGCATTGATGAGCAGCAGTGATTCTAGAGATCAAGGAGAGCTATGGCATAGGAGGATGGGCCATATACATCATGGAGCACTTAAAATGCTTCGTGAGGTAGTGACAAGTGTTCCAGAGGTGAGCACAGAGCATGATGATGTTTGTAAGGGATGTGTGTTGGGGAAGTTTGTGAGAGTAGCTTTTCCAAGGAGTGACACTAGATCCAAAGGTGTTCTTGATCTAGTACATTCAGATATATGTGGACCAATGTTGATGAAGTCTCTCAGAGGATATGAGTACTTTGTTACTTTTATTGATGATTTATCCAGGAAGACCTGGATATACTTCTTGAAGACCAAAGATGAGGTTTTCAGTTGCTTCCAAGAGTTCAAAGCTCTTGTGGAGAATTCGATAGGCAGGAAGATAAAGGTTCTTCGGTTAGACAATGGAGGCGAGTATAAAGGGAAAGAGTTCCAGGAGTTATGTACCAGGGAAGGAATCAAGAGAGAGTGGACTGTTCCTTACAACCCACAGTAGAATGGGGTTGCTGAGAGGAAGAATCAGTCTATATCAGAGGCGGCAAGGGCTATGCTGTATGACCAGGATATGCCACGTTACTTATGGGCAGAGGCATGTAGTACAACAGTGTACATACAAAATAGGGTTCCACATAAGGTATTGGGAAAGATGACACTAGAGGAGGCATTCTCAGGGAAGAAGCCAGATGTTAGCCACTTCAGGATATTTGGGAGTTTGGCATATTGTCACATTCTAGGGCCTACACGTTCCAAGTTAGATCAGACTGCAGAGAGAGAGTACTTTGTGGGGTACAGTGAAACCTCAAAGGCATATCGGATTTTTATTCCAGGGACCAGGAGGACTATAGTTAGGCATGATGTCAAGTTCATGGAGGACAAGGTATTTAGGAGGTCCAGAGATTTTCCAGTAGATGATCAGAGTGAGCAGCTAGTGGAAGCTCCAAGGATCGTGCAACCAGATCAAGGACATCGAAGCTCGAGTACAGTTACTAGTACAAGCACAAGCTCATGTGCTGAGAATTTGTAGAGTATGGAGCAATAGATGCAACAAATCCAAGAGATGCATCAAGGTGAAATGGAGGTTGATACTTCATCCTCTACAGTTGGTAGCAAGAACCAACAGTCACAAAGTGATACTCAGGAGTTTGTGGGAGCTCCTAGGATGAGTAGTAGACAGTGGAGACAACCAGCCAGGTATGATGACTATATGGCATTAGTTAGTCAATTGGTAGATAGTGAGCCTTCTAGCTATCAGGAGGCTGCACAGCAAAAAGTGTGGCAAGATGCAATGGTTGAGGAGTATACCTCAATAGTGCAAAACGATGTGTGGGAGGTTGTGCCTAGACCAACAGATAGGGCAGTGGTTGGATCACGATGGATCTATAAGATCAAGCACAGTGCAAATGGTAGCATCGAGAAATACAAGGCAAGGTTTGTGGCCAAGGGGTTCTCTCAGAAGGAGGGAATAGACTATGAGGAGACATTTGCTCCAGTAGCCAGGTATACTTCTATACGAGCTGTGATCTCACTTGCAGCACAGATGGGATGACAGATCCATCAGATGGATGTCAAGACGACGTTTCTTAATGGTGAATTGAAAGAGGAGGTATACATAGAACAACCAGAGGGCTTTGTACCACACATCAGTGAAACCCACGTGTGCAGATTGAAGAGAGCTTTGTACGAACTCAAGCATGCTCTAGGGTGTAGTATGAGCGCATTGATAAATACTTGCAGGGAATGGGATTTGTGAAGAGTGAAGTGGATGCTAACCTCTACTACTTAGTGGTTGGAGGTGAGGTTCTCATTCTTGTTCTTTATGTGGACTACTTGTTTTTAACAGGTTCACTGGGGCTCATAGAGGAGTGCAAGAGGGACCTTGCAGCAGAGTTCGAGATGAAGGATTTGGGGCTTATGCACTACTTTCTAGGCATGGAGGTATGGCAGACAGATGGAGAGATTTTCCTTGGACAAGGGAAATACTGCATCGAAATCTTGAGGAGGTTTGAGATGGAGGATTGCAGAGCCATGTCTACTCCTATGATCACAAATTGGAAGAAGGTAGAGACATCTAGGGAGAAGGATGTAGACCCCACCTTATATAGGCAGTTGATTGGATCTCTCATGTATTTGGTCAACACCAGGCCAGATATATCCTTTGTAGTAAACTCTCTTAGTCAGTTCATGGTTGAGCGAAGAGAGTGCATTGGACAGCGGCAAAGCATGTGTTGCGGTATTTGCATGGTACAATCGAGTATGGGATCAGATATACTCGAGGTGATGGTATCAGGTTGATAGGCTATATTGACGCAGATTGGGCAGGCAGTACAATGGACATGAAAAGCACTTCAGGGTGTTGCTTTAGCTTGGGTTCAGGAGTTGTCTCTTGGTATAGCAGGAAGTAGAAGTCTGTGGCTTTGAGTTTTGCAGAGGCATAATACATAGCAGCTAGCATGGCGACGTGTGAGGCGATATGGCTTTGGAAGTTGCTGGTGGCCTTATTTGGTCAGAGGGTTGAGACTACAGTGATACACTGTGACAATCAGAGTTGTATCAAGTTGTCTGAGAATCTAGTGTTTCATGATAGGTCTAAGCATATAGACATCAGATATCATTTCATTAGAGATTGTGTACAACGCGGGATTGTTCAGCTACTTTATATACCTACAGATCAACAAGTAGCATAAATTTTGACCAAGGCATTGGGGAAGGTGAAATTCATCTTCTTTAGAGATATGTTGGGTGTCATGCATAACACCTTTCTCGCTAAGAGGGAGTGTTGATTTTTATGTAGCTTGGACAGGTGTCTCCATTCCCAAGAAGTGTTTATTTAATTATTTAATTATTTTCTAGAGACTTCTAGAAAGGGTTGAGTTGTCTAGATAATTATGTAATTAAATAATTGTTTCCTCTAGAGACTTCTAGAATCCAGTTAGTTAGGGTTGTTAGAGTCTATTTAATCTTAGCCATTGATTGAGATTAAATCATGGCCATTGGTTTTCCAATGAGAAAAGTATAAAAGGGGATCAATGGGCATTTGGAGAACACACAAGTAGAGATACTTGAGAAAGACTTGCAGTGATAGCAAGTAGATTTGTAGTGAGAGAAAATAGTCTTGCAGTGTTAGCAAGGGCGCAATGATAGCGTTGGGGATAGCAGCTGTGGAATTTCAGCAAGAGAAATTGAGGGAAGAATTTCCGGAGAAGAATATTGCCAAAGCTCTGCCAGTAAAAGGTAAGCAGTTTTTGTATTCCTTAATTTGCTGAAGTTTAATATAATTCCTCATCTGCAGTAGTGGTTTTCCCTTCGGGGTTTTTCCACGGACAATTTGTCCAAAAATATTGTGTTTATTATTGTGCATGATTTCTTCTCTACTTCTATGAGTTTTATTGGTGAAGTTGCAGTTGTGTTATTTTTCAATGTTTGATGTGAATTAATTTTCCAGAGTCAAATAATCTATGTATTAGATAGGAGATTAATAATCAGTAACTGCAATAGAATTTTCACAAAAGATACAATTATAATAGTAGGCAATCAAATCAGATCTACCATATTTAATCAAATCACCAAAAGATTGTTGAAATCTTATCTCCATCACAAGAAATCTGATATTGTAAATTTACTTTCTCATTTGTTATAGATAGAGTGAAGCGAGAGTTGAATGGATATGTTGCAGTGCTCCCAAAGTAGCATAGGCTGGGAGAATATTGAATATAGTGACATGGTTAGGTCGTATAGCTATTTGCTGCCTCTGAAAGAATAGAGTCAAGGCCTCTCTAGGTTGTCCAATTTATGCAAACCCAACAATCATCGAGCTCTCTGGCACCACATCTCTTTCATTCTCTGACAGTTCGTCAAACACTTAGAGAGCAATCTGTATGCAGCCTAATTTAGGGTACATGTCTATTAGAGCAATCATGATGAAAACCTCTGTATGAAAACCAAGTCTGATAACATACCCATGAATGAGCTTGCTCTGTTTCAGAAAGCCTGCATCCAAAAATGCAGAAAGTAAAGTGATGATGCTGACAAAGGTGGGATTGGGCATGCGCCTGACAAAACTCAACATCTCATCCATGTCCCCATGCTTTTTATAAGTTGCAATCGTAGCATTCCATGCAATTACATCTCTTTATCTTAAGGGAATCCTGTTAAACACTTGGCATGAATATCAATAGAGCCACATTTGGCATACATGCCTACAAGAGTAGTAGCCACGAAAACATCCCACTGCAAATGATAGCTGAGGATGTGAGAATGGATGCACTTTCCCTCTTGCAGACCATGCCTCGAGAACAAACAATTTTTTTTTTTTCGTTGGAGTAGCTTGCATTCACATTTCATGATAAACAACAATGGCTTTCTGCCCTTGCCTGCTCCTCGCATATTCTCTAATCACGGAATTCCTTGAACGAATATCCACATTCGGTTGGGGTATTTTGTTAAACAATAGGTGTGAATTTTGGAAGCCTCTGTAGAGCTATGAATAACAAGAAAGACATGGTGGTAAAATTCGGTGGTAACAATGTTAGGGTATATGTGGGTTACTTACACAAAAAAAATCACAGGCATTCGCATAAGCCTTGGACTGGAATATACCTGCGCTATGAATTTGTCTAAGAGTCGTTATCCATTTTAACATTTTCATATTCACTGTCAAGGATCAAAGATGTAATAACATTTTCCCTTAGAATTGTGTGGTGATTTATTAAGATTTAACTAAATAATTTTCATGCGATTAAAAGAAACTCGCCTTTGATTAATTTTTGACACCCACTTCAACATCATCAATTGATACATACCCTTTTTTTTATCAAATATGCAAATGATGATCCTGAACAGATTGGAATATGTCTAAAGATCGAACTAGTTAGTATGAACTCATAATTAATGTTTATTATGATTCGAAGTCTGCAGGTGATTATAGGAGATGACCGAGTCCTATTCTTTTAATCAATTGGGCATGGTGGTCTCATGGGCATACATCAAAATATTAGTCTCAAAACTTGGTGTTAAAAAAAAATGCAGGTCGTAATGCTTTAGTAATGATTTGAACCAAACGTGTTATGCCTAGAAGACATGCAGCTCCACACGTGAATTCCATGCCAGTTTACTTAGGGATGTGGCATTCCTAAGAATTGTTTTCAAATACCAGGAATTCGTTAGAAAGCTTCCCCATGACCTAGAACCCCCTTTCCTTTTTTTCTCATCCTCTTGGCGGTGAGTTTTTATGCATACAAATATGTGGATGTATTGACAAGTCACACAGATTGTTTGCAAAAACTTGAAATCCCAGCCAAGGTATGTGGACAGTATTAAAAATACACTAAGCATGTTAATAACATACTGATAATGTTCTATCGGCGTAATCATTGCACCCCTCCTGGTGCAAGTGCTAGTCATAAGTGATTTTCAAGAAAATCTTAAATTTTGTTGGCCTATCTACAAAGAAATTTAGTAGTGCATTTCATATATTTGGTAGAGAATTTTTAGAAATTTTAAGAATGATCAAATTTTTGACAAAATATTGTTTTATGAGTTTAAAGTGAGGCTTACAAGTTAGTATAAGATCCGATACGATTATAGGATTGTAAAAGTAATATGATTATGATAAGTTTTCTTGTCAATTGTAAAGACATAATTTATGATAGTTTCAAATTCACCTTCGACAACATAAAAAACATAGAACTCAATCATGAAAAAATTATGCTTCTCTTAATGAATTTGGTATTAATTTAATTACTGTTGCAGACTCTAAAATAATTGAAAGTTCTAATAGTTAAGTTTTGTAGGACTGGTGGACTGTGTGGAAACTCATTCCTGCAATCGACACCCTTCTTGCTAGGGAAATTTGTTTCAAACAAAAGCTTCTCAACAATTTGAGGATAAAACATACTTGAGGATTACAAACCTGGCCTTCTTGAAATGTTGTCATGACAATGATCTTGTTCCTTCCTTTGCTCAAATTCCCCATCATTTTAGGAACCGACATACTTTTCACATATTTGAACGGCCTCGTCTCTTCCTGTTAAGCTATTTCATCAAAGGTACGAAGGTTGTTATAGACCAGATTTCTTCCATACTATTCTACCTTCACTTAGAATTCACTGCTACATTTCATTCAAATATTTGGTCTATGTTCGACACAGTTTCCTTTTCTAGAACTCAAGGCTTAAAAATCTCTTGGGAAAGGAAGAAAAAAAGAAAGTTTTGGAGGTTACATAAAGGCAATAACTCGATTTTCCCCACAAAATTATTGTCTCCACTCAAGCGCTCGCGGCTACTCCTTGACACAGCCTTCCATAGCCCTTTGAGTTGCTATGTGAATGATGTTGCCTTTTCAAATGTTGGTCTTCACCATTCTCAGACCATGTCCTAATATGTATATAAAATATTTTACTTTTTCTAAATGGTCCTTTTATAAATGGAGATTTGATGTCCCCACTGACCTCCAAATCTTTACCAACCTTTTCTCAACTGGTTCTTCCCACCTTGCGCTCCATGCCCATTACAGATCTCTCAAATCTTTCTCTTACATATCTCTAACCGTACGACTCCCCATGATCTTGATACAAGAGCCTCGATGCCTTTCCCTACCCATTCATCTCCTGTCTATTCTTTTATTCCATCATCAGTCTCCACCTTGATTGGCTAGGTTGCTAACCCCAACCCCACTTTCCATAAATATGAATTTATTCATAATTGGGAAATTATATTTCATTGTTGACTTTTTTAATCATGGCCTCAGACCTATGACATTTAATGTTTCACTAGCACTTGTATTGAAAGAAGTTGCAATGTTTATGTCGATTGTAGTTATATAAAATTCTAATAAATTTGATAGTAGGCTTATAGTTGAATTTATAAACATTTTATAAAAAAATGATACAATGTTAAGACATGTGATAACTTCTTAATCCAAAATGTGAAGCATATAATCTATCTATGTATTTTCTTATTCTTGTTAAGGTTTGTAATAATAATTAAATATATTTGTTATTTTTTAGGTAAATGAGCAATGAAGCAAAGAAAACAATATTCAAGTGTCAAACCCTAAACTTATCTAGTTTATGACTAGGACTTGGCAATGCAAAAAGTCAAATGGTGAGGCTTCAGGAAAAACATTCCCATAACTCTAGCTAGTACGGTATTTATACATATCAGCCTACACATGTAGACATGTTTAAATAATTCAAATCTCTTTTCATTTTTTTGAATTTTTCATGCCCTAAAATATTTCCAATTCTAGACAAGTCTTTTTGAGTTTTTAACAAATTTATCTAAGTCGATGCCATTTATTTTTTTTGTTCAGTTAAATCTTTATTTAAAAAATTGTTATTCAAGTTTTTTCCAAATTTCCTAATTTTTTTTCCATGAGTAAACTTCAATTATCAAGTCAAAATCAATTCATGTTACTATCTACTCTCTAAAAATGTTTTACTAGCTCTTTCTATTGTCAAGAACTTGTTGGTTCATCAACATTCTACTAGGGAGTAAGGTGGGTTGGCTGGAATAATAACCTCACAAAAATCACACCAAGGTTCACCTTCCTTCTTGCCTTCCATTATTCCTTAGCACATCCTTCCATCATCCTTCAGCCACTTGAATCATATGTTCTTGTGTCCCCTCTTTAGGCATTCGATCAACATATTCCACCCTAGTCAAAGTTTGGAAAACCTATTAAAAGATAAGGTAGAGCTTGTCCCTTTGCGTGTGGATCTCCCATTGGAATATGGTATTCTTCAGAGTTGTTCACGCGCCCTATCTATACTCTCACATTTTTGCATGGGAACAAGGAAAACTTAACACTTTAAACATCTGAACGATTGATCTATATGCTTATTTCTGCTTGTTTTTTCTTGCATGTGGTACAATGCAGTAGGCCCCATTGCTATAGAGTTCATCTTTGTAGGTAAGAGAAAGGCTTCCATTGAAGGAATTGAGGGGTGAAGTCTACTTGAATAACTAGAAAGAGATCATTTTCAAATGAATATTTAAAAGAAAGAATATTCTCAGTATCCTCAAAGAAGATGGATAAAAAATTACTGGGTGATGATGTCAAAGGTGACACAACAAATGTACTTGCTAAAAATTCTCAAGTTCTCTTAGGTATCAAACCATCAAATGTGTTGCATATGTGTGCTAACATTTCACATTCTATTCTAGTTTAGGGGGGATATTTTCTACCAATGCTTGTTATCTTAATACTAATGGCATAAAAAAGATTGATGTAGGAATGTATTATGAATAGATATTAAATTAGAAGTTATTTTTCTCTAAAATATTACAAAGTCTTGTTACCCTTATATGGCCTCAAGAAGTATATTGTTTAAATGGATGCAGGTGGTGGATTGAGTTCTAACTTATTAGCTTTCATGAGTAACATAAAATGCATTCATTCCTCATTGTGCTTGTAGATAATGCTACTGCTCCTTCAGATCAAGCTAATCCTAGTGTTGTGAAAGATGAGGTATGGTCAACATGTGTGAAAAAGAGAGAAATTCTATTTGAAGAAGTTAAAAAAAGTAGCATTCTAAGGGGTGTAGTTTCTCTTGGGACTAGTCCACTTGAGGGGACTAAAGGAAAGTGCATTAAAAGAGATATAGAGGGAAAAGTGCAAACCAAAGAGATCTTAACCAGATCTAGTTCCAATAAGAGTGGTTGAGCAAGTCTAGGCAATGCCAAGGGTGAGAGGAAAAATAAACTTAAACCAAGGAAAAAGATTGCTCAGATAGATGAGATGGTTATACTTGATTAAAACTAATGTCAAACTATGATCATTGTTGTGGTCTCTATTACATTTTAGGATGGAAATAAGAATAGAGTTCTCGCAACTTAGATAATGAGGAATACTATAATTGCCTCCACTTCGGTTGGATCAACAACCATCACAAGAAATCAAATTAAGAAATTCTATTGTTCTTTTCTTTTGGATTTTTAACATAAATCAGATTTTCTTTCATATGCAAGTTATAGATATTATAGTGAAAGGATTTTCTTTTAGATCATTTTTTGATTTATAGGAATCTAGTTCTTGATAGTGGATTTGTTCCTAGAAATATTGTAGACTATAGAATAATCTTCATTAATAAGAAAAAAAAGAATCTAAATGTTTTTCTTATATCTTACATTAATAGCCCTACCTATTGTCAAAGGAAAAAATTGTACAACAAAAAAACATGTTTCTTATGATCTAAAGATAAACAACCATAATTCAATGTTGAGCAGGATGATCTTAGTAGTCAAGCAATGAAGCTTTCATAACAGAGCACCGGATCCAAAATCACTCAAATCCATGGTCAAGACACTTGAAGGTGATAAGAAGGTCATCTTTAGGATTCTTTTAGACTGGCTTGAATTGGAGTTGGAATCCTTTTATAGTAGGAAAGCCCTCACCTACAAATTAGGAGAACAAGATCTGGTGAAAAACATATGAGATGGATAATTTTAAGCATTGCATAAATACATATTTATAGGAAACAACACAATGTCAAATATGAGGTAGATCTTAAAATATCATATTATTAATTTTGAATTAGACTTTTGCAAATTTGATTGCCTGCTAAAAATATGATCCAATTTGAAGATCTAATTTCATTTGATCTGATTTTCTTTCTTTTATTTCATGCGATTTGATTTCCTTGATTACCTGCAATTCAAAAATTTGTTTTCAGGCATGAGATGAAGATTGTTTTAAGTGTTTGGAAATTATTCAGGCTAGAGACATACTTAATTCCAGCGGGTTGTGCCCACAATCGATATAGCATATCAACTAAAAATGAGGTTTTGGCTTTTTAATCATCTTAGGGTCCAAGGGTTCTGGTAGTCGTTATAGATAACTTCACATAGCCTAAGCTCCTAAATGGTGCATTGGATTGAATCAAATTTGTTTTCTCAAATGTGAGTTAATAGCTTATAGCTATTCTTTTAGATTTTAGGGATTTCCTATGAATGCAAGAGTGTTCACTAAACTTGCAAAGGTAAAAAAGTGACCCTTTAGACTTGACGTCCAATATGTGCTCTCTAGTGACCCAATTACCATTTGCTTTCATCACCAATAATTTTTTTAAATACCCAATTAATGATCATATTTTTTTTTTTTGTTAACGAGGGGAATCGGGTGCAGCACGGCCCCCCATATAACCCCCCACCGCCGGTAAACTTTTTACCGTGACCGGTAGTGCTGGCGGGACACACCAACCGGTACCACGGGAGCGCCGGAGAGTCGAACCCATGGTGGGCGCCCTGCTACAGGGAACACCTTAACCAACTGAGCTAGGACCGGCGCCCCAATTAATGATCATATTAGGGTGTAATTACATTTACATATAAAAAATTACTCCACACTTTTGAACGTATAAAATTTATTTTAATGTGTTTGAAGTTCACACTAGTGGTGTTAAATGTTCATAATGCCACGTGTAGGGTTTTCCATCTCCCAAACTATAGCCTCCTTATGTATCAATTAAATTCCAGGTTCGGTTCATCCATTTTGTTTTTTGCCATGCTATTTTCATTTATCATCCTCTATTTTTTTGTATTCTTCGTGGTCTCCATGTTGGTCATGCTCTCCATAATTTTAATAGACACAAGTAAACCCTCACATGAGTTAGTTTTTAGATGCCCTCCATAGTTTTAGGTAATATCATTTTAACTATCATTTTTCC
>VDFB02274714.1:35080428-35150428 GCA_007258455.2 Sequoia sempervirens | reverse complement strand
GCATTTCTAGAAAATTTGAAACTGGAAGTTATTGTCTTAGACCTGGAGCTAAAAGACATTACAAAAACTGTGAAAATGATTCAAAAATAGTTTAAAAACCCTAATCAAGGATCCATTCACCTTTACTAGTGAATGAGTCCCTGATCATGCTGAGCCTTTACCTTCTAGAATTTGAAAAGCATCAAAAATCACTTACAAATCAGTAGAAACATTCCAAAACTACCTAACCAAGACCCATTCGGCCTAACTAGTGAATGAGTGTCTGTTAGATCATAATTTTAATTTTCTAGAAATTAAAATATTATTTTTGGGATTTTGTTTGCTGCTATTAGTTTTCTATTTTAGTCTTCTAATTTGTCATTTCATCAAATTCATTGCATCTAGCTTAATTTTCTTCATTTCAATGCATTGTAAAAATTCAAAATTACATTTACAACATTTCATTTTCAATTTATTGCATTGTGTATTTAGTATATCACATTTTATAGAATCTAAAAATTGCATTTCATTCTAGGTTATTATATTACTTCCTTCCATTTAGGGTTTGCATACTAGGTTTGTAAAACTTGTATGAGCTTTACAACTTGGTGTCCTATTAGCAATATTATTGTTAGATGTAGTTCAAGATTCATGTCATCCCACAATATCTCACTGTAGACACGTGAAATTAGCATTATGCACTTAGGTCATATTCATTTGCTCATTAAATTAATCAAGCTCATCAAATCCATTCACCAAGTAAATCAGGACTATTTAATTCATTCCTAAGGTTAGTCATTTAAATTAAATAAATCAAAGTCTCACATCAACATTCTAATTAAATAAACAAAACTTTATTTAATTGAAATCCAAATGCATATTCCATCCCTTTTTGATTTAAATAAATCAAAATATTTAAGTCAAAATGGTCCAAATCACCTAATCATCATCTTAACTAAGCTAATCCTGATTAACCTAACCTAACCACCCATCACATCCTCTAGCTTTTCCCACTTGTAGCAATAAATCATTTTAATTCATTTATAAAATCAGCATTTTCCATCAACATGGCATCTTTGAGGAATATTCCCTCAAGTTTGAATTCAAAAGCAAGTTGAAATGTACATCCAACAAGGCATTTAATAGGTCTTACATGTCTCTTACATGTCCCTTGCAAAGGTCAAACTCAGCATTTAACTCTCAAATTCAAATTCAAATCTTCCCCTCTTTGGCACATTAACCAAAACTTGCACATTCCTCATCCTATCACAAGTTGACAAGTGGTTCCATCTTGTTGGTGGATCTTTAGTCCCACATCCTCCATGTTTGGCATTCTATAATCCTTCTTGGCCATAAATAGAGATCATCTCCATTGATTCAATCCTCCACAATCTTAGCATTTCATCTCCACATCTTAATCCACAAATCCTATGCAAAGTCACTCTCTTCATTTGAGAACTGATTTTTCCCATCTTAATCCATCTTCAAAGCATTTTATCATTTAGCTTATCTTAGCAAGTATTGAGAAAGGGCTTCTTTCCATAGAAGCACCAATCCACTATGAGATAGAGTTTTCATCATGTTTTCATATGCTTTTTCTTGGTTTCATTGTTTATTTTGCTTGCAATATGAAGCATGCTAGATTATTTCATAGAGATGTTTTAATATTTTCTTTGTTTTAACAAATAACCATGCTAGTGTGTGTGTTGGAGGTTTTAGCAATTTGCATATTTCACCATCTACACTCACTTGCCACGGATCTTGGGTTTTCTAGCTCTCTTTCTAATAGTGCTGATATTCAACTCTCCATGGCTCATAGTTTGCATACTTCATTTCCCATGACTTCAAATCCTACAACCAATGTGGATGACGTTATAGACAAACTAGATGAACAATGAGAAAGCTTACAAGATTATATCCTTAGCAAAAGCATGGACAATAGGTTGGTTCCTATTATATAGGATCTAAGGAAAGTGCTTAAAACTTGAAATGAAACACAAATTTTCTACAACCTTAGTTGCTTCTCTCATGAGTACTTGAACAAACAATACAATAATAACATACTTGCCATGGTAATCCTTATTGAAACTAGTGAAATGAAGAATGATGTGATGAAGGTTGACATGGATGATGAAAACATACAAAATATCAATGAAGAACAATTGATTGAAATGGTATCATTTATCAAATATAGACCTCGTAAGGGCTCAACTAAAAAGCCTCTTGGCATTTATTTCTCACAAAATGACATACTTAAACATACACCTCATGGTCCTCTTTACATAGCTGGCCAAATCAATGATAAGCCCACTAGTGAGATATTGATTGATCCTATTTGTGGAGAGAATGTGATCATCAAAGAATTCCTATATGTGCATGAACTATATCAAGAGACATATGAAAAATTCAAAGCATGGATTAAGACGCATAATGGTTTTTCTTGTCTTATGATTGGCTTAATAGAGATCCCTTTAAAAGTCAGACCAAAATAATTAACTATCTCATTTTCCATCATCTCGCAATTGGAAGAATTTTGTATTAAGCTAGGCTATCCATGGCTTCACTCCATGAATGCCATCCCTTCAATTGTTCATAAATGCCTAAAGTTTCCATTTGGAAATGACATATTTACTATGCATCATAGTGGATTTAATCCTACGTTGGCTTGAGGGAACTTTTCATTAGATTTATTTTGGCCCAAGCCTATGGAACCTATTAAGCATCATGACGAATTGTTTTTCAAATCATATCAAAATTTCAAGGGAAATAAAATAGTAAAATTATCCCTTCGAAACATGACTCAACCGATAACTCAAGCGCCTATCTTGGGCGAAACAATGATTGAATCGAAAACCCTTCCGAACATTCAAGAAAAATCTATAAAATAACCTCCTACTATTTCTTATAAGAGACCATGAGATATAAGCAAAACAATCTCATTGTCCCTCCTAGAGTCAAACAAGTTTACAAAGTTAAAGTGGTTGAACTACCTCCTACTTTTTCTTCCATTCCTCCCAAGGAAGAGAAGGAACCTATGATTGAAATTGAACCCACTCTTAGACAAACACAAATTTCTAATAGATTGAAACAAAATCAAAGTGCTAGAGAGCGTAGGCATATACGTTGTGCTATTGCTCATAAGTTACAAACTCAAGAAGATAGGAACAACATAGAAAATAAAAATCTAAACTTACTTGAAGCAATGCATGATGATCCTATACCTTCACCACAACATAAACAAGAAAATTCCATGGACATTGTCCTTCAACCTCCCGTTGTGATAAATTTAGATGATGACACTGATATTTCAAAGATTGACAAAGAAATGCATGATGAATTGAATACATTGTTTTCTTCTTATATGAACTTAAATGAAAAATATCCTAAAAAGAGTGTTGAGCTTGGTTCTTCCCCTAGTTTGGCACTTTCTCTTGTCCCTTTGGCTAGTTTTTCACCTTTCGTTTATACCAACTAAGATTAGAATTCAGATGACCTGCTCTAGGTTGACTCGCATGTGCCTTACTATTCTTTTGCTTTTTTGTGTTTCTTCATGTGATTCATGTGTGTAGTGTGATCCCCCTGATATTTTTTTGATGTATCTCTCTCTTTCTGAAATTCCGAGCTATATGTACCTACATTATTCTTTATGTCTTAAGCTTTCCTTTATCTTTTTTATTTGTCTTGTGTTTTTCTCTTGGGGATGACGCAAGGCATCGAGAATTTTAGGTCTCTTCCATGCTGACCCAAAATATTTCCTTTATCGTTTTCATTTGTCTTGTGTTTTACTTTTGGGGATGATGCAAGGTGTTGAGACATTTAGGTCTCTTCCATGTTGACTTGAAAGGATTTTTTTTTTCTCTCTTCATTTCATTCTTCCAGTTCTATGAGTATTTGTAGAATGATGATAGTTCTGAGCTCTTGATACAACAATGTAGCAAAGACATACTAACCCCAAATCCATAGATCCCTTATGTATTTTTTTTGGGGGGGCAACACTTCCTTCCTATTTCATGACACAACTTTATTTTGGAAACATATGACTTGGCATAGGGTTTTTTAAGGAAAGCTCTCATGTCTTAGGACAAAACATTTGGCCACTTTAAAGCAATTGCTCACAGTAATGGTGTAGCAACCACTTTAAAGTGGGGGCATAAATCAATGACTTCTTTTGACATATTTCATGGTGTGATTTTCCTTTTTCCTGTGATGTGTTCTTTTCTTGGCAGTGTCATTGGGTTTGATGTCCTCCAAGAGTGCGATATTTCTAAGCATACAATCTTCCTTCATGGCATGATCCAAAATTAAAGGCAACCCATAAGTGGCGATTTGGTATTGTTGAATTGTCCTCTCTTAGAGACATTAGGCATGATGTTCCCTAAGAAGAAGACCTTACATGAACACAAAAAAATCCTCTTTAACAAAAAAATACTTACATGACATTCAAAAGCATTTAAAAAAGCATACATTGTGGTGCCTTATAAAAGTTATCAAGAGGATAGCTTAGGTATTGTTAGAATGATGAGAAGCCAACATATTGCTATGACTTTCTCATTGTATGGTGGGAAGCTCACACACTGGCATGAATTTCTCAATAAACTACCTTGTTGGGATAACTCACCTAGTGGAAAGATTGAGGATCCACTACCCCAAAGTGAGCACAAATGATTGGGATACCTCATCTAGTGGACAGACTAAGGTTCCACTACCCTAGAGTGAGCAATCCATGTTACAAACAAGCAACTCCTTTCCCCATTGTGTTGGAATGGGTGTGCTTGATCATTTACTTTTATTTGTTTCTCTTGGCCTTTAAGACAGTATGACTATGTATATTTGTTATTGTTTCATACTTATGTGTTTTGAATGTCTACTTTAGTGTGAGTTTGACATGGTTTCATACTCTCACTAAAGTGAGGTAAAAATGTAGTGTTGAAAAAATTAGCTCTTTTTCACACTCAATTTGTGATTAAGGGATATTGAATTAACTTGATAATGCCTTGGTTTAGCTTTGTAATGTGTTGTACACATTCACATTAATATAGGGCCCATTTTTTTTTAAAAGTACTTAAATTGTACTTTATTTAAGGTGTTGCAAAGTGTTGTAGTACACTTTCATACTTATATATGGTTTCATTAATTAATTGAGCCTAATGGGCCCCTTTAATTCAAATTCAAGCCGTCTTAATTTCATTTTCAGAGAGATCTATCTTGACAACCATAAATCAAATTGAATAACATTAAATTTAGAAATATCAATGTCCTAGAAAATGGTGCTAGGACCCATTCTCCTTTAGTGGAGAATGGGTCCTCTCCAGATAGGACCCCCCTTTCTTTGCATATTTGAGGTGGGTTTTTGATGTTCTTTCCACCCCTTGAAGCAAGGTCCTAGAAACTTGCATGCTAGGACCCATTCGCCTTTAGTGGCGAATGGGTCATCCTCACATAGGAAACCCATTTTTAAATTTCATTATGGTGGATTTTAATGATTTTCAATCCTAGATCTGAGGTCAGCTTGAATTATTTGAATTTTGAGGTTAATATCTAGATTTACTATAAATATGGGGTTATTTCACATTGTTTCTCATAGAAAGTTTACAAGAGGCCTAAGCATTCAAGTTTTCTAGAATTAGAGAACTTCAAAAGCATTTCAAAGGTATTCAAAAGAAAATTAGTGAAGTTTATTGCAACAATTCAATATCATTTCATCATGTCAAAGGCATAATGCATTCATACATGTTAAGCTAAGATAGTTGATGTAGCATTGATGATCTACTTGCAACATTGTTCCATATCTAATTCAATATCAAGATCTACATTCTTCATGGCCACTACATGTTAGTTTGTATATTTATACTCCAAGACAACTTCCAAGGTATCAACATTTCATCATTTCATGTTCATGCTTCGATTTAATCAATTCATCATTTGATTTAATTACCTACAAGGGGTTTGACTTAGGAAAACCCCTATTCACTAAAACTAAACAAGTTTTTTCTCCTGTTGAATGTGTATTTTTAGATTTATAGGTTGAAGATCAAGTGGAGAACAAATTTGAAGCAAAATTGTCAAAATTGTCACATTGCAAAGTTGTCATCAATAGTGCAAGAACATGGAAGGAAGGCTACATAATTTTCTACAAGTTTTCGGGAGTTGACAACTGAGGATTTGAGAGTGTAGGAATCAAGGAACAAAACCCAAATCTCAGTTTTAGAAACCCTAACAGGGACCCATTCACCACTAAAGGAGAATGAGTCCTTTGTGCCCTAAAAATAGCCTTCTTGCAGCAAGGCACACATCATTTTGAGCTCTAAAAACTCCCCTAATTGTTGCTATAATAGTTAGGGTTAGTTTCTAATTGTTATTGGAATCTTATCACACACATAATTGAATGTTTTATAGGAAAATTCTAGTGGCTTATCATCTTGATCAATTGATTTTGATAAACCCCACTTTTCCCACACAACATTTGATAAATCACATTGCTATCTAACTCAAACACATAAACATAAACAAACAAACATAAATGATCAAATATATAAAAAAAAAAATTAAGTACATATCATCATAGATACAATGCTATTGTGGCCTGTGAATTTACCAAATCCCTCAAGACTTGGTGATCACCTTCGTTGGAAGATGGTAGTATGTGATTGTTATCTACCTAGGGATCCTAGTGCACCATATAGACCCTATACTCGCCTGATAGCCCTAGCCTCTCATACGATGGCCTCCATGTGATCTCAATCTATGTGGTCTCTCACCACTTGTAGTCTAACAACCTCTCCACATAGTCTCTTGAGCTCTGTTCGATTTCATAATGACTAAAGGTCATTGTAGGTAGCATGCAGTGCTGATAGCTCACCCATAGCTCGATTGACATACCTAGTAGCACTCTTGTGTGCTCCTCTCAACCTCACAAAATTCTCAAAATACTCTAGATGTTGCTCCATGATCAATGGGGGAATGTAGTTTGTCCTGACAACCTCATCCGTAGGAAAAGGAGGAACAATCTCTATGACTGCTTGTTGGTAGAGATCCTATAACTCTCTCGTGGACTCTACAAGATGGAAATCATAAAGATAGTTAGTACACATCATGATATAAGGAACTATATCTCTCCACTCGGGGGAAACTAGACCCTCATCTGTTGTATCACTGCCATTGCTCATCAACTGGCTCTCCTCCTCCTCCTCCTCCCTATCATCCTCATCCTTTTCCTCCTCTTCCTCCTTGTCCTCCTCATCCTCATAAGAAAAGAGCTTGAGAAATTGAATCAAAAGTTACATATATGAAGTTTGGAAAGATTATTGAAACCATAGATGAGATATTGGGAAGTCATAGATCTTTGCATGACAAAACAATAATTAGTTTTGGTGATAAGAAGAACAAGGTGACATAACAGTCTATGAATATTACTAAGGTAAGTCCAAAAGTGACTATCTCTGAAAGTCTAAAAGGATTACTATAAGTAATGAAAGTGAGAAACATAATGATGACTTTATTCAAATACAAAACAAGAGAATAAGATCTAGAAGAATGAGATATAATACTAGTTTCATTTATCCTTTCTTTGGTTATTGTTTTAACTCTAATATTTTTGGTCATAAGACTATGGACAATAAAAATTCTCTAATGAGGAGTAATTTTGTGAACAACAATGTATTTTAACCTTCGTATAATTTTAATATCATTTTCTACGAATGCAACAACTTTGGACACATTGCTAGGAACTACAAAAGCAACTTTATGTTTCCCCCTCCATCAAAAAATTAAAAAGGTGGATCAAAAAGTCATAGTTTTGAATTTAATAGTATGGAAAAAGAAACCAGAAGAGGAAAAGACAAAAAATTCCATGATTTCTGAAATCGCTCTACATGCTCAAAAGGAGAACATGTGGATTATTGATAATGGATGTTCAAGTCATATGACTAGAGACAAAAGTAAGTTCATGCATTTTAAGAAATTTAATGGAGGATTTGTAACTCTTGGAAATAATTCAGTTGCTAAATTTTTTGGCAAAGGTACTTTGAGTTTAGATTGTGGTAGAAAAGAGACTCATCATGTTTTGTATGCTGAAGGATTAGAGCATAATTTTTTGAGTGTAAGCTAGATGTGTGATAAAGGAATAAATGGATGTGAAATCAGGGAATCAAGTACCAGAGAATTCCTTATGGAATGAAGCAAGATAGACAGTGACATATATCACCTCAATGAACTAAATGGACAAAACTATCTTATAGTGTAGAAAGAAGAAAGTTGGCTTTGGCACATAAGGTTGGAACATAATGGATTTAAACTTTTCGAAGACACCACACTTAATTTATTGGGGCCCTACAAAATCCACCAAAACATAAGCAACACCATACAAAAATATCGAACAAATAAAATGGATCATTTTTTTGGTGATGTAGGATTGCCATTGTGCTCAGGTGCTCCTACATTAGACATGGTGGGTAAGAAAAATGCTTCACGAGTGAAAAAATAATGAATGTTTTGATAATTCTATAATTGCAATTCCTAACTTTTCCAAATCTTCTACACTAACCCATGAGGTTTTATCAACCACTCAATTCTTCCAGCAGACCAACTATTCTGAATATTCTTTTCTTCTTGCCTTCTTGGTTATACAAGAATCAATTATTTGATCTAATTCTTCAATCTTCTTCACATGCAATTGTTGAATCCACTTACTGCAATCTAAATTTTTATTCCCATGTCCAATTGTCTCTCCTTCATAATTTATATAAAAATCAACAACATTAAATATTGGAGAAATATCAACACCTTGTGGAAGCTCCAATTCATATGCATTTGATCAAAATTTCCACAAAATCTTACATAGTCCTATCTCCTTCAACTTCAGCTCACTATACATGTTCCTTGTGGGAACCTCTCCCTCCTCAAATGTACCATCACCAACTCTCCAATCTAAAATTATTTCTCCCTTTGATTCATATCAACATACTTCTTGTATTTGGTGGCACTCTTCTCTAAATTTTCCTTCACTTTGTTATGCAAATCATGAATATACTTAGCAAAGTCTTCTGCTACAACACTCTTTCTACCCAAATATACACTATCTCTCAATTCATCCACACACCTTGGGTTGTACCCATACACAATTTGAAATGGACTCTTGCCCACACTTCGATTTACCAAGTTATTATAAGCAAACTCTACTTGTGCCAATGTCAAATCCCACAAAATTCTATTGAAAACTTTGGTTTTACCATCTATTTGTGGATAGTAGGCTGAGATAAACCTAAATTGTGTTCCCATTTTCTTCCACAAGTTGAACCAAAAATGACCAACAAACATTGTGTCTCAATATAAAATTATACTCTTTGGCATGCCATGTAATCTAACCACTTCCTTGAAAAATAAAGTAGCTATGTGGGAAGCGTTATTACACTTTTGACATGAAATGAAATAAGCCATTTTAGAAAATATATCCACAACAACGAAAATATAATCATTACCTCTTTTTGTTCACAACAACCTCAAAACAAAATCCATGCTTATATGTTCCCACAATATTTCTAGTATTGGAAATGGCTAATATAACCTTGCATTTTGCCTCACTCCTTTTGCGTATTGACACACCCGACAACCTGACACCATCAAGTCTTTACATCTACACTCATACCCAGCCAATAATAAATCTCACTCAGTTGCTCTAAAGTCTTGTCCACTCAAAAATGACCACTCAAACCTCCACTAATATGCTTCTCCCTTATTAAATTTTCCCTCATTGAACCATGAGGTATATACAATCTCTTTCCTTTGAACAAAAAACCTTCTTGCACAAAATACTCCAACCATGGATTTTTATCCCTTTCCATGGGATTATTACAAGCTCTCCAGGCCTCTTTAAAATCACCATCCTCCTCATAAAAATCCCTCATAAAATCAAAACGAACAACGTTCACTCTGATTTCAGTCAACAATTAAAATGCCTCTGACTTAATGCTTCAACTACTCTATTAGATTTTCCACTTCTATGTTTCAATACAAAAGAATAACTTTGAAAAAAATCAACCTACTTTACATGCTTTGACTAATCTTACCTTCATTTTTTATATATTGCAATGCATTATGATTGGTATACAAAATAAAATCCATCGAAAGCAAGTAGTGTTTCCATTTCTTAAGAGCTTGCACAATTACATAAAACTCTGGATCATACACAATATTTTCTTTTAGCTTCATTTAACTTCTCATTGAAATATACAATTGGTCTTCCTTCTTGACTCGAGACTCCCCCAATCAATGTCCCACTCACATCACAATCAACTTGAAACACTTTTCCAAAATCACGAGTGGTAACACAGGGTACTACTCCATTACTTTAGCTTTCATACAAATTCATTTCTATTCTCAACTGATGTTGTCCATACAAATTCATTTCTATTCTTGTTGATAGTTTCTATAATAGGAGTAAAAATACCATTGAAATTTTGTATGATCTTCCTATAGAAGCTTGCTAGGCCACATGGAATCTTCTTTCTTCAAACTTACTCCTTGGTGAAGGCCAATCTAAAATGGCTTTTACCTTTTCTGGATCCATTTTCAAACCACTACCAGAAACAAGAAAACCCAAATCTATTAGCTCCTCTTTCATGAAGCTACACTTTTTCACATTCACTAATAATTTATCTTCTTTAAATCTTTACAAAATTTCCCTACATACTGCAAATGCTCTTACTTTGTCTTGCTAAAAATCAAAATATCATCCAAATATACAATGAAAAACTTACCAAGGTATGGTTTTATCACTTCATTCATCAACCTCATGAAGGTACTTGGTACATTTGTCAAACCAAATGGCATCACCATCCATTCATATAATTCATCCTTCATTTTGAAAGCGGTTTTCCATTCATCCCCATCTCTTATGTGAATTTGATGGTACCCACTCTTCAAGTCAATTTTGGTAGAATACTTAGCCCCACTACAACAATCCATCATATCATCCATTCATGGCAAGGGAAACTGGTACTTGATAGTTATCTTGTTTATGGCTCTTGAATTTGTACACATCTTCTAGTCTCCATCTTTCTTTGGTGTCAATATTGTTGGGACAACACATGGACTTAAACTCTCTCTAATCAGCCCCCTTATCAAACAACTCTTACACTTGCTTATTTATTTTTTGTGCATTCTCCATAGGTGTCATCCGATATGGTGATTTTTTTGGCAAGCTTGCATCAGAAATCAAATCCATACAATGGCTTATGCTTCTCATTGGTGGAAATCCATTAGGTAGTTCCTTCATCATTATGTCTCCATATTCTTCCAAATTTTTCTAAATTACCATTGGTATTTTCTCATCTTATTTCGCTACCCAAGCCGCTATGATCTTTGGAACAATAGTAAAACATTGTCCTCCTTCCTTCAAGTCTTTTAAAAATTGTTTGTCAAAAACAAAACAAACCTTGAAGCTACCCTCAACTTCTTCTTCCCTTTCTTGAATTGGTTCTAATGTATATTCTTTATCAGCTTTCTTAATTCGATATGTGTTTGTCCACCCATCATGGATAGCTCTACAATCAAATTGTCACACTCTCCCCAAAAGTAAGTGGCATGCATCCATTGACATCACATCACACATTATTTCATCCATGTCTTTTCCATTTTGAAAATTTACAAGAAATTTCTCATGTACCATCAAAATTTTTCAACCATGAAACTCAATATGGGTTGGGGTGTTTCAATATTTCCAAATTCAAATTTTCCACCATATCTTCAGATACAATATTATCCATGCTACTATTGTCCACTATGACTTTACAACACTTGCCACCCACTTTACATCTCATTCTAAATAAATTTGTTCTCTGCATGAGCTCCAACTTCTCTTTCTCTAGATTGATCAAAGCTCTTCGTAGCATGAGAGACTCTCCATCTTCGAGTCCTTCTCCATGAATTGGGGCAACATATTCAATTTTAGCCTGTGCAACATGAATTTTATCTTCCTTCCCTTTTCCATTATTTGGTCATATTTGGGGGAATTCAAATGCTCTATGCCCCAGTTCTCCACATTGGTAGTATGTGCCTCCAAACCCTTTTCCTCTACCTCTTCCAAAAGATCGTCTACCAAATAATCTCGTCTTCCCCTAGAAGATTATCCTCTTCCTTTATTATCTTCCACACTCGCAAGAGATGTACTTATCTGATCTTGTTTTCCTTGGTACCCTCTACCACTACTATTTTCTCCTCTCCCTCTTGAAAATTTTCCCCTACCATGAGAATTTTTCTATTATTTTCTTGCAAGTTTCTCTTCCACCTTTAATGCATATTGTTATGCCTCTTCTACACTAGTCACCCGAAGCATACTCATCTCATCTTGAGTGGAATTATGAAGAACATTTATATATCTTGATACCTTTTCTACATCATCACCCACATGTCCAACCTGAATACTTAACCAATAAAACTCCTCAATTTACTACCGTACATTTTTCTCCCTTTGCTTCAAATTTTGTAGCTTCTTAAGCAAATCAATTTGGTAGTCTATAGGCATAACTTTTTCTTTCAATTTCATTACTATCGTCTCCCATGTTCTAATTTTCTCTTTATCTCTTTAGGTCATCTCTCTAGCTACACGTGCTCCCACCACATGGAAGCATGTCCTTTCAACTTTGTGCTAACATATTTCACCCACTATGGGTCCTCAATTGACTCCACATAAAAATATTTTTCCATTTCTGCTATCCAGTCCAGCAGCTCTTCCGAGTTCAAAGTTCCATTGAAACTTGGGGGGTCCAACCTAGGCTTGCTACAAAGCCTAGCCATTTCTTTAAAAAATATTCCTTTTGCCTCATCTCTATGCTCATCTTCCATTTCAATTTTTGGTGCCTCTTCTTTAGCTTCATCTTTGCTGACATCCACCACTACTAGACTGCTCTTTGCTACGCAATTCTATAGCTTCCAATCGTGCTCCTATCCAAGTTTTGAGGCCTTTTATCATTTCTCTAAAGATCTCATGATCTGCATTATGTGGTCCTCTTCACCTACACCCTCTTTGTGGCATGTTCATAGCCCTTTGCAATTGTGGGTCTCATTTTCCTCTCACACACCCATAATAAATTCCTCAGGTATCTTCTCCCAACACGACACAATACCCACTCTAATACCAATTGATGCAAGTAGGAAATGGGGATCTTATCAGACCACCAATTCCAGTAGTAATGATTTAACCAAAAAAAAATCTCCAACATTTAATGTTCCAATTGTGTAGTAAATTTTATTTTCTAGGCACAATATGAAACTTCAAAATACCACTTCCATTTATGAATCAAATTTACAGGCAGACTGAGTTTATCAACCTCGTTGGTAACAAATTCACAAATAAATTACACTATTTGTAACCATTACAAAGCCGTTCACTTCAATATCTTATCTTATTATTCCCCCCCTTACTCTAATCCTCTGTAATTTCATTGTTACCAATTCCCACAGCTGAATTTCTCTTTCTCAAACTGGCGAACCCTCCAATAGAGATAAATTCAACTTTCTATATTATTCCAATGCTCAGAAATTAGCCTCTTTAATCCCAATGGACACCTCCAAGAAAACAAATCTGATTTTTATGTTCAATCTGGAAAATAAAATGCCTTTATTCTGCTGACTTCCCATGCCCAACCAATGAAATCATAAAAAATGCATTAAAAACATTTGTAATCTGAAGCTCAATGGTCAATAATGTTGAATTGCTCTCGATGGATATGAATTGTCCCTTATGTGGAGGAGATAATATCTGAAAAGAAAATAATTTATGAATTAAATTGCTCAGTCCCATCATGAACATGTCACACGCCCCCAGCCAATGAAAATCCTTACAAGAATTGCATTTGAACATCTCATAGGGCAAAAAATTCCCATGCCAACTTGTCCATTCACCTCCCATTTGCATCGACCTTCTTCTTCAAACAATTTATGCATCAAGACTAAAAAGAATGCTTTGAAATTAGTTTTCAAAATCTGAAAATATGAACAAAAACTTTCACTTGGGTCCCACGCATGAAAATGATTTAATCTACCGGACAACAAATTGTGTTGCCCCGCTATGAGGCATTGGAAATTGGAAAACCATATATATTAGAAGGCATCAACAAGAATAACATACTTCTCTTAAAAGCATCAATCCACTTTAGAAGAATTAAATTGTTGGAAAAGAATGGAGTTAATGTGCCAAATGCCATTGCCAAACTGAAAAGACCACTCCCAGCCAATGTGCAAACATGGGAATTATAATTAATATTTGTTGCATTTTAATGTAGTTAAACTCCATGCCCAACCAAATGCATATGTTAAAAAAAATGCATTTAAATTTTGCCAAGACACTAGACTTTATTAATCGGGTGCTGCACAATCTGCAAAAACAAAGCAATATCAGACAACAACAAAAAAAAAAAAAAAAATCAAATAAATGAAATGGATCATTTTTTGGGCGATGCAGGATTGCCATTACATTTGGGTGCTCTTGCATAAAAAATCAATGGTAAGAATCCTTGCATCAAGATCATGTGCTAGTAGGGCAGGTTATGGTAGGGTAAATGGTTATGTTACAAGATGGTTTCCTTCAACTTATAATATTGAAAAATTTGAGTATATAATTAGATTTACAATAAATGTTTTATCATACTTATTTTTTAACATATAGTTCTTATATTTAAAGGGGACTCCTATATAGTTTTGGTCATTAGAAAGGAATGTTCAATTAAGATAAGATTTGATTAGATAATCTTTTCAATTAAAATATATTTTTTATTAATTTCATTTGATGTAAATATAAGTTTGTATATATTATTAAAAAAATTGATTAATAATTTAAAATATATGCATTTAAAGAAAAAATATAACATAAAATAGATAATGTTTTTATTAAAAATATTTAACTTTCTAAACGGAAAATTTTAAGGAAAATAATTAGTAGTTGATAATAAAATATTTTATCTATACATTATTTTATTTACATTAGAGTTATGTTGTTTTGTTGCACACATAAATTTTAATTTTTAGTCAAAAAAATATTTTATTTTATCTATATTATTTATTTGTTAATTTTTATTATTTATATTTTCTAATATTCTTTATTTTTATTTGAAAAGATTTTTAGTTTTTATGTGACTTAATTTTATTTTGCAAAATACATAAAATAATATTCATATAATTATATAATTTTATTTACAATTAATATATATATATTTTTTGATAATCCAAAGGTATCCCTTGGCTTAATTCCTCCGACCTTGCGACTCCGCCCAGCGAGCTCCACCACCCTTGCCTTGGTCTTACTTTTATGCCAGGTTTTGGGGGACGGAGGAGGCGAGTGGAGGCGAGACTAGTCCTTGGAAGCGCAGACCGTGCCCGAAACGATATTATTAAAAATATCATTATATTAATTTTATAAAAGTTAATTGAAAAATCTTTTAATATATTAATTATATATAAGTTATTGAATTAATTCTCAAAAGATAAAAAAATATTATATGTGAAAGAAGTTTGCAATACCCACTTCTAATACTTTCCTCATCTTCTAAATATATGAAAAATCAAATAGATTAAGAAAATATGCAAATTGATGTCCCCTATCCATACACATGCACTTCTAAATGCAATAATAATATAACACACCCGCTTGCGTTTCTTTATGTTCCACAACCAATATCTAATTGTATTCATAGAATTTGAGCTGTTAGAAGCTAAGACAACGTTTTTGAACACTAGAGCAATCTCATTATGACTATCCATTTTTGGCGGTGAACAATTATGATTTTTAATGATGATATGTCTTAAATTGAACTTCTAATGATCAACCGCAAACATTGTATCGAACTAAGATCCATTTAATCATCTTAATCATTAATCAACAATCTTGACGATAGATTTGTCACAAAAATTGCTCACCAATGCAAAATACTGAATCTGTTCTTTTAAATAAAATGAAGTGATATTATTGTAGCAAGCTATTGGACGTTTATGACATTCAAAAAAGTCGTGGTTAGAAAAAAAATGGATTGTCGGTGGTAAAGTTGAGGGCGACTAGGCCTACAAATACAACTTGAACCCACTTTGATTTAAAATTAATGATAAATTCTCATTTAAAAATAAAGGATTTCATTGTATAATTAGAAAACATGAAGTATTATCAAATCACACCCCAAATTTTAATAGAATTATCTCATATGATAGCACTACACACAAACATTTGCGTGTTACACTAACATCTAGTGAATTTTTAAAATTCAAAAGATTTTTTTTTGCATGGATCATTTATGACACATGTTGTAATTCCTTAATTAGAAAGTAAAGCCTCTTCCATCCCATTCGAGTAAAAAAAGCCTCTCTTCTTCTCCTATTACAATAATATTTTAGAAAAACTCTCATGCAAGCAACTCGCTTCTTCACTTGTAGAAACTCTATCAAAATATTTACAACCATTAATGCAATTTTGAAGCAAGAATTCTCAGTTATCATGATCTATCTTTTGTAGTAGTTGAAGCTTCAAAGTTAGTGTTCTATTTGGATAAATCAATCATAACTATTATAAGTGAGCTAAAACCATTGGTAATACTCATCATATTGTGTTGTTACTATTCTACATTAGTAGAATAATATATTTTCATTGAAATATATCTATTTATTATTGTTATCAAATTTATTGATATTCAAATGGTGGTTCTCCCCATATACTTGGGTTAACACCATTATCAAGCATTTAAATTTTATAATATGCTTTTAATCCTTAATTCAAATAGGATTGAAAATATTTCTTTATAGCATTTTTTCCTTTGGTTGTTCATGGAGATTAATAGACCAAAATAGGGGTTTGACTAAGGTAAAACCCTAAACAACCACCAACATTTTTCTTAGTTTTATGTGTGTAGGCTAGGATGTCTTTGATAGTTAAGACATATTCTAGGAAGTTTTGAGATGGCTAGTTAAGGATGATAGTGCTACAAAAGAACATCTATGTTATGCCTTAACATCTCAAGTAGTGAGCTCTAGCATCTAGTGCTAGGTTCCCTTCTTTTTGCATTTTTATTTTTATTTTTAAATATAATTTTATTTGAACCATTTGATTCTATAATTTAGCATTTACATAGTATCCTTGTGTTGATAGATAGAAGAAGGTTCTTATTTTTATTATAGATCATTTCCAACATTTCTAATTGAAATTTATTTCTATACATAGGTAATAGTATACTTGTCATATTTTGAGGTAATATAAGAATCTTTTTATTTAAAGTAGTTGCTTTTAACTGTATAAAATTCCTTACATTACATTTTGGTGAAACTAAATTTTGTAAGATGTGTATTATTAATATTGACTCTCTTTAAACTCTTTATTTCATTATCTTATTACTTATAAACTTTGGAAAATGAATGTCACCCAAAAATGTTAGATCTATTTCTTAAATTTTCACATATTTGACAATGTATTCTCCAAAAACAATTTTGATATGTTTGATGGAACATTTAATAATTTCTTTTAATTAACTTGGTCTAAAAAATCTACTTCTTTAATCTCCTCTTTATCTAACTCTAATTCTTTAAAATATCCTTCACATAATTCTTCTAAAAATCATAATGAATCTATTAGCATAGTTACTATTTTTGTTATTCCTAAGAAACTGAAGAAACCAATAATCTATGTTTATGGAGAAAAACCTAAACCAAAACCAATTGTAGTGTAGAAAATTGTACTCCCTTCTTGGAGATAGTACAATTTCACATTTAGTTTGGACCTATTTTAGTACCCTTGCATTCACGACCTTTAAATCATCATTAATAGGCCTCTAAGACCCTTTATTATGTATGCCAAGGCTTATTTCATTTGAAATCCCAACAAATTCAATAAATGAATTTAATAGTTTAAGCCCCCTCCCAACATTCTCTCACCTCAAAAATTTAGAGTGGGACCCATACACCACCTTGGATGTATAGGTGCCCCTAGGTAGGACCCATATGCCACCTTAGGTGTATAGGTCCCTTTTGGGGTTTTTTTTTGGGTTTGAGTGGGAAATCAAGGTTTTTAATTCAAATTTTGAAAATATCAACATTTGGGATCTAATAAATGGTAAATTAGATAGGATTCCTATAAAATCTAAGCCACATTTATTTTTTCACTAGATAGAACAAGACAAGAAAGCAAGTAAGAAAGAGATTCACAAGAATTTTCATTCAAGAGAAAGGATCAAGCAAAGTTGAAGTCTTGGAGCAACATTATAGTGTTTTTGAAGGTCTTCAAGCTCACTTTCATTTCAAGATCAAGAATTGCCAAATATTGATGATGGTTGCCTATGGAGGATCATGATGGTTTCTAGGTTGGGGAGATGCAACTAGCCATTGAACCAAGGGGTAAGTGCACAAAGTTGAGTCCACAAAACATGGAAGTTTTTTCCTTAACCAAAAAATTGAAATCGACATTGAGGAAACAAGATCCCGATTTTAATAAACGGGATCCCGATTTAAAAATTGGGATCCCGTTAAGGTTCGGGATCCCGAGCCTGAGACGAAACGGGATCCCACTTTTTAAAAATCGGGATCCTGTTTCCCATAGTATCCCGAACCAATGGAAAAGGAATGGGATCCCGATTGTCAAAAAATGGGATCCCGATTGTCAAAAAATGGGATCCCAATTTATAAAAAATGGGATCCCAATTTCTATAAATTGGGATCCTGTTTTTTATAAATTGGGATCTTGATTTCTATAAATTGGGATCTCATTTTTTATAAATTAGGATCCCATTTTGTATTGATATTTTTAAAAAATAAAATAGATTTCACTGCTCAGCAGACGTGACCTCGAGTACTGGCGACAACGACCCCCACGATCACCAATAGATACCCACCTACATGCCATTTTTTTGCATTTTTCTATTTTGAATTGAAATTTTGAAAAAAATAAGTTAAGTTAGCATGTTTTTTTTAATTTATTTCACGTTCTAAGCATTTTTTTTTTACTGTTATAGTAGAATTGAATAATTGTAAAAATAGACAAAAAAATGCAATGAAACCTAAAGGTTTTTTAATAAAAATGAAAAAATGAACCTTGAATTGTGTTTTAGAAACAAAATTTAACTTTTGAAACCTAAATTGTTCGATTAAACCCAAAAAAATTGAATTTGAAAACCCTAATTGAAACAAAACAAAAAAATTGCATTTCAAAATCCTAGAAATCGAAATGAAATAAAAACATTGCATTTACAAATCCAAATCAAGCTTTTTGAAACCCTGAATTCAAATCAAACGAAAAAAAATGAATTTGAAAACCCTAGTTTGAATTGAAACAAAAAAATTGCATTAAAAACCCTAATTGTTTAAAATTGAAACCCTAAATTGAATTAGAACAAAAAATTTGTTAAAACCCTAAATTGGAATCAAACAAATCATTTTGATTTTGAAAACTAGGTAATTTCGAGCTCAAAAAAATTCATTTGCATTGCTTAAATGTTTTAAATTTTATTTGCTTTGTATGTAAAAAATGATATATATTAAACTTTAGTTTCAATATTAAATTATAATTAGATTAGAAATCAATATGTTAAAGAATAGTTAAAATTCATAAATTTTATCTTGATGTTTGTTTGCAAATTTAGTTAGAAAATTCGTAAATCTAAATGCGTACAATCGATTCCAATTGACACTAACTTGCAAGTCTAAATTATGCCAAGGGCCATCCAAACTTCACCCTAAGTTTGCTAAACCCTAGACCCTAAACTGTAAAATCTAAGCCCATAACACTAAAGCATTTGAAATTTATGAACCCTAGACCCTAATCTTTCATTGGACATACCTAAAATTATGTAGGTTCAATCTCAAGAATGGGTCTATTTGGTAGATTTATGAAAACTATTTTGAATATCTAGAATGCCATAAAAGTATAATTATAGCAATTCCAATTGGAAACACTTGGGTACATATATATCATATGAAATTTAAATCTAGGAAGGTGTCTATTATATAGGAGAGTTGATAATACATGGAAAGAGGTTTGTATGGGAATATATGTATTAAGAAAAACATACCACATGACCTCTATAGGATTTTTAAGATGTGATCCTAGATAATAATCCACCCATCCTCAATCATAATGGATTCTTTAGCAATTAAGAGAGATTCAACAACCATAAAATTACCTATATTTTGATACTATATAGATTTATGTGGAAGGATAGAAATGCATCAATAAGGAGACCAAGATGGAACCATTTAACACCTAAAAGGTACACCTATTACATGGGAAAGGGAGGAGTACATGATGATAGTTTGGAGGAACTACATGCTATTATTACAATTTAGAGATAGGAGGATGATTCATATAAAAGAAATATAATTAAAAATTTATATTATTTAATATATTATATTTAATATAATATATTAAATAATATAAATATTTAATATCATAAAATATAATATAAGATTACAATTAAGGATAGGTAATGTTACAATTTACTTGGGGTTTTAATGAGGATTAGGCTTAAGATTCAATTAGGTTTGTAGTAAATAGTTAGGTTACAATTAGGAATATATAATAAATATTAATATAATTATAATACAAATATAAATTAATTTAAATATAATATAATATAGGAATGCATTTAAGATTAGGTAAAGGTTATAATTTAATTAAGTTTCAATTAGGTTTGCAATTCAATTAGGATATGGTTAGGGGTGGGGATCATTTAGCATTCTATTATTGTTAGAGTATGGGTTACGTTTAAGATTATTGTTATTTTTATGATGTGTATAGATTGATTCATTTTTAACATCATGATACTTTATTTTATTAGAGGGGTAAACACTTTTGACCCAGAGCTAGATGGGACCAATGAGGCTATAGTATGACTAAATTTGGACCTCACTAGACATCTAGATCCCCTTAAGCCATCCTATCACCTTAAATTGTAAATCAATTTCTTAAGGGGTCCCAATATGAAAAATTTCTTAAAGGGATCAAAGAAGTTCTTAAAATTTGGTGAAGTTGCCCAAGGCAACCAAATTTAACAATAATAAGATCGTGCAAGATTATAATATGAATGAGATTTCATGATCTAGGTTGGTCAGTTGAAACAAGAGTAGATCTCAATCAACTATTCCACAAGAAAATGTTCTTCACTAACTTGCAAGTTCATTAAATATTCCAAGGGGCACCAAAAAATTTACCCTAAGTTTTGTAAACCCTAAACTGAACTCTAAAATCTAAACCCTAAACACTAAACCATTCATTTTGTCCTACCCAACACCATAAAGTTAAATTTGGTTGTCTTAGGAAAATCTGCCATATTTCATTCCCTTATGCCATGTAATTTTGTCCTAGGATCTTACTACATGTACATCCCCTTAAGTTATCCTATTAGCCTAAACCCTGAACTCTAAAGTCTAAACCCTAAACCCTAAAGCCATCATTTTTTTTTAAAGGCTCTTAATGAAATTTGGTTGCCTTGGGAAACTTCACCAAATTTTATTCACTTGAGCCATGTCATTTTCTCCTAGGACCTCACTAGATGTAAATCCCCTTAAGCCATCCTGTCACCCTAAATCGTAATTCAATTTTCTTAAGGGGATCAAAGAAGTTCTTAAAATTTGGTGATCAAAGTTGCTTTCATGATCTAGGTTAGTTAGTTGAAACATTTGAGTATATCTCAATCAAATATTCCACAAGAAAATGTTCTTCACTAACTTGCAAGTTGATTAAATATTCCAAATTCTAAACCCTAAACACTAAACACTAAACCATTCATTTTGTCCTACCCAGGATCATAAAGTGAAATTTGGTTGTCTTAGGAAAATCCACCATATTTTATTCCCTTTTTCCATGTAATTTTGTCCTAGGATCTTACTACATATATCCCCTTAAGTTATCCTATTACCCTAAACCCTAAACTCTAAAGTCTAAACCATAAACCCTAAAGCCATCATTTTTTCTTAGGCTCTTAATGAAATTTGGTTGCCTTAGGAAACTCCACCATATTTCATTCCCTTATGCCATGTAATTTTTTCCTAGGATCTTACTACATATATCCCCTTAAGTTATCCTCTTACCCTAAACCCTAAACTCTAAAGTCTAAACCATAAACCCTAAAGCCATCATTTTTTCTTAGGCTCTTAATGAAATTTGGTTGCCTTAGGCAACACCACCAAATTTCATTCCCTTATGCCATGTAATTTTTTCCTGGGATCTTACTACATATATCCCCTTACATTATCCTAAATCCCTAAAACCTAAACTCTAAAGTCTAAACCGTAAACCATAAAGCCATCATTTTTTCTTAGGCTCTTAATGAAATTTGGTTGCCTCAGGCAACTCCACCAAATTTCATTACCTTATGCCATGTAATTTTTTTCCTAGGATCTTACTGCATGTAGATCCCCTTAAGCTATCCTATTACCCTAAACCCTAAACTCTAAATTCTAAACCCTAAACCCTCAAGCCATCATTTTTTCTTTAAAGTCTCTTAATGAAATTTGGTTGCCTTGGGCAACTTCACCAAATTTTATTCACTTAAGCCATGCCATTTTCTCCTAGGACCTCACTAGATGTAAATCCCCTTAAGCCATCATGTCACCCTAAATCGTAATTCAATTTTCTTAAGGGGTTCCAATATGACATTTCTTAAGGGGATCAAAGAATTTCTTAAAATTTGGTGATCAAAGTTTCCCAAGGCCCAACCAAATTTAACAATAATAAGATCCTGCAAGATTATACAATATCAATAGTTAATTGTATTTTCATTCAAGTAACATGTGCCTTAGACATATAATTGAGGCTTACATATAATTTTATCATCCTATTTCAATTATTTAAGGCCATTTATTTTGAATGGTTTAAAGGTATTTCCTAAACATGTATCTTACATCTTGAAATTACAAATCTAATGCAGGTTCACTCATATCTTAAAGATCACATGGATCCATTCAATAATATTCTCAATCCACCTCCACGCCATCCATCTCCAACACCTTCACCTCCACCTCCACCCACTCCACCTCGTAACCCCCCATCTCCACCACCTGAAATCAATGAACATGCTCTTTTGTAAGCACAAATCAATGCTGCTGCTAGAACCATCCAAGATCAAATCAACATTATTCAAAATGAAGAATGTGCCGCACCTCCTGTGAGGATGTTCACATCTAGGATGCAAACCCTTGTTGATGTTGTCAGGGCTATGGATGGGATCATAGATGGGCATCAACAATGGCTAGAGGAGAGGATAGCTCCTAATTTTGAAAAGGAAAACACAAAGAAATGAAGATCTATACAGTAGAGAGCCATAATAGTTTATAAATTAAAACAATGATCTTAAATAGTTATGAATTTATAAATTTGGTGAACGATGGATATTTTGTGTAGTGAATTTATAAATTTGGTTCCAAATGGATATTTTTAGTGACATGAATTTATGATTTTGGTTCTAGATGGATATTTTTAGTGACATGGATTTATGAATTTGGTGGAATTTATGAACTTATAATGAATAGTATATAATAGTATATATTTTATGACTATCTACTAGATCATTATTTCTCCTGCTGAAAAATTGTAATATATATGTGTGTGTGTGTGTGTGCTAGACATAAAATGAGATTTTGTGAATGTTTCAGGTTTATTGTTTAGTATGTATGTGCATGTATTAAAAATTTGCATTTATAGTTCTTAAATTTTGAAATTTGTATGTATGTACATAGTTTAGTTTAATGATTTGTACACATGCAAATTATGCATCATATTTTTTATTTTAAATGTACATGTACATACATTTAATTTTTATTTTTGTATGGTCATGCTCTTGAGTTGAACAATCAATGTGTATATATGTGCATTTCAATTAAATATATGATCTTAATATATGTATGCACATGGACTATTTTGTATGATTTAATGTAGGTGCACATTTATATCAAGCATATCATGGATGATTTTAACATTGATGATATCATCAATCCACCACCTTAGCCACAGCCAGATCCGCCTCCCCCCCTCCACCTCCACCTAATATGCCACATCCAACACCTATGGCATCTGATGAGGCTCACTTGAGAGCACGAATAAATGATCAAGTTGCATCCTTACAAAATCAAATCAATGCTATGCAGAGTCAAGCATTGATTCCTCCACATGTGAGATGTTTTGCATCCGCAATTCAAAACGTTGTTGATTCCATCAAGATGATCAATTTTGATCTTGATAGGCATTGACAAGACAGAGAACAAATGAGACAATTTTATTTTGATGGTCTCTCTTACAAAAAAATATTAGACCTTAAAATAACGAAATCCCATCTAGCCCCCTACTTTCTTGACCCCGTTACTCAACAACCCATTCCACCCAACAAATCTAGAATATCCATGAGGTGGTGCATACATCCGCAGACGAGTGTACATTTTTGGGATCAATGGTATATGGTTTTTGATAGTCCCCCACATGCTAATTGGGAGCACCTATTGTATTTTTTGAGAAAACTGTATGTAGAGTTTATTTTGGGGAAAAAGCCCAATTATTTTGGTTTTAGATCATTTCAGGGTGTTGGTGGTGGTATGCCACAACAGAGATTAGGGGCAAGGGTTGATCACCGATGCCCCATGCATACACAACCCCTTGTTGTTGCTCCTGGTCCTCCCATTCCTGCACCTGCACATCATCAAGCTCTGGTCTCAACATTAGGTTCCCTTAGTACACTCACAGGAGACCTTGATTAACACACTTCTGTGATAGTGAGTGGGGAGCATAGAGACGATGATGATGATGGAGGAGTTTTTTATGGAGCTAGTCTGAGTACCGCTCCAGGAGTGTCGAGACCCATCCCCCATATATGTACTAGTTGTCATCAAGTATGCTATGGACCTGATCAGGCCACACCTAGTTCAGGTGGATGGGGAGATTCTGGTGGTTCATCTGGTCGCATCAGTTCATTTGTAGAGTTCCTCATAGCAAAAAATCACCCTGAGGACACTACGACACAAGTATAAATATGCATCTAGATGTACGTTCATTTTATAATAATTTTTTATGGTTGTATATATCAAAGAAAAATTTTCAATACATTTTAACAATCAAATTGTTTGGTGTACAGATGACACTAACGATGCAAGGGCAATCATCTGTTCCACGAGTACATACATCGATACCGGTCATACTTGGCAACCCTTATTGGGTATTTTGATTTCAATTTTTAAAATTATATATGAAATCATAAATTATTTAACTTGAGTTTTAAATTTATAATTGAATCACATATATGCTTCAAATATTCATGTTGGTTTAGGTGAGTCAATTGGCATCCATGTCGATTCCTCCTGAGGGATTGTCAAGCAATCCTCCACTATCAAGCATCATAGATCAGGGGCAGGTACATTCATATTGTAAATTTGTTTAAAGTTTACATTAGTATAGTTACAATTTTATGAGTTTTGAATTCACTAGATATATGAAACACATGCATGTACACTTGTAAATATTATAAGCATTAAATTTCTATGTACATGTATGTCTAGGTTGATACCACAATAAGAATGGGCATTGGGCAAACATTTGATGTTGTAGTTACTCGCGAGGCCACTGATTTCCAAGTTGTTTACAAAACTTTCTTCACAAAATGTGCAGACTTGAATATATATGTATATATTAACCTAATTCAATTGTACATGCTTTAATTTTGATCTTGTAGGACTTAGTGCAACTTTCAGCCCCGACCTAGACATAGTTACACCACTAGGAGGACATGCAGAGCAGGTTCTAGATCAAATGGTAATTTAATTTTTTTATTATATTTAAAGTGAATTATAAATTATAAATTGAATATATACATAATATGATATTTTCACATATTCTTTTTCTTTTATAGCATGAGACACATCTTGTAGTTGAGCATGTACAGATAGGTCCTAGAGAAGAGCCTAGTGTACAACCTCAGAATACAGTACAATTAAAATATGATAAATTCTAAATTAAATTCAATTAAAAAAATTTAATTGTAGAGTTGTACATCTAATTTCAAATTTCTTTGTCTTGTTTATGTAGATTGATTTAGAGAATTTAGAGGTTTCTTCAAGTGCACCAGAGCATCCAGATGTAGATATGATGGTAATTTAATTTTATGATGGATTATAAATTAAATTGTCATTAAATCATTTTTTATTGTCTTACATCTAATTTCATCTTTCTCTTATGTACATAATGTTTCAGGTCATCCACATAGTCTGCATGGTGTGAAGAGGTCTCTTGATTATAGAGACAGTACATGACCTAGAAACATGTTATTTTATGTGTTATATTTGTTTATTTCATGGACTATATTTCTTGTTTATCATGTACTCTGTTGGACTTTATTTCATGTGCGCTTAATATATTGGTTTCATGCACTTAATATGTTACATAAATTATGGACTTTATTATTGTTTGAAATTTTAATTTACACATGTACATTTATGCATTTTATGTTCATAGTCAAGACATTAATATAGGACATTAATGTGAAATTTAGTGATCTCATACATGGATTAATATAGGACATTTTAATATTTACAATAATCAGTCAATAAATCATAATTTACAAACAAAAGCAATCTATTTATATACCAGAAATTTAGGGTCTAAACCTGAATTGCGTTAAAATATGGGTCAAGTGCACATGGATCTTATGCTTAAAATGTGCAGATGCACTTCCAAAATCTACATAAGTTATTATTTTAATATTATTTGGAAATAATCATGTGAATGTAAAGTCTTTGGATTACTGCATATTTAGATTAATATCAAGTTGGTAATGAAAGTCTTTAACATGTCAAATTTAACTATAGGAAAAATTGAGAACATTTCAAAAAGGAAAAAACAGTTATAAAATCAAAATAATCTTCAACTATAATAATGATTGCTCAAAATACACATGAATTAACACTGTACATGAATAGTAGAAATCTTCCAACATAAAAAATCTTCAATATTTTTAAAAAATTAAGAACATTTCAAAAAGGAAAAATCACTAATATTCTATTTTATTCAAAATTAACATATATATGTAAATAAATATTAAAATTTTAAGGCTTTACTAAAGGTTTTATTGTACAAAAATATAGCAACTTAAATAGATAAGTTTTTCATAATAAATGGACATCTAAAATCAATTTAAAATTATAAAATTAAATACAAAGAAAATATAATAAATTTATTATTACACATAAAATAAAATTTTAAAGCAATATATTTAAAGCTAGCATATCTATATTTAAAAATAAATGTAATTAAGAATTATATTCACATATAACTTTATCATATGAAAAAAATTATATAACATTATTATTATTTACAATTGGGTTATGATTATGATTATGACTTTGTTAGGATTGGGTTCAGTCAAAATTCTAAGATAAAGCTTGGAGTAATGGTTAGCATAGGGTTAGATCAAGGTTAGATTTAGGGTTAGGGTTCAAAAGGGTTCAATTAGGATTAGAATTCAATTAAGATTAAGGTTACTTTAAGATTAGGATTAAGGTTAGGGTTATAGGATAAAGCTTTGGGTAAAGGTTATGATTAGGACACAACTAGAGTTAGGGTTAGGTTTCAATTAGGGTTAGATAAAACAAGTCTTAGGGATAGGATTAAATTTAGGATAGGGTAAGGGTTCAATAAGGGTTGGGTTCTAATAATGGTTAGGGTTAGGGTTCAATTACTATTAGTTAGAATCAGGGTTCAATTCTAACTCTAATTAAAATTCTAATCTTAACCCTAACAATACCATTGAAGATTAGAGAATAAAAGAATTAATAAATACTATAAATAATAGTTCATCTAACACTAATTTATAAGTTGTCAAAACAAATAATGATGTCTTAAGGGGGTGTCTAAAGGGGTCATAATAGAACGTCCTAAGGAGATGTCTTAAGGAGTTATAATATGTCTTAAGGGGATGTCTAAAGGGGTCATAATAGAACATGTTAATTAAGGGGATGTCTAAAGAGGTCATAATAGAACATGTTAATTAAGGGGATGTCTAAAAGGGTCATAATAGAACATCTTAAGGGGATGTCTTAAGGGGTCATAATATGCCTTAAGGGGATGTCTAAAGGGGTCATAATAGAATGTGTTAATTAAGGGGATGTCTTAAGGGGTCTTAAGGGGATGTCTAAAGAGGTCATAATAGAACATGTTAATTAAGGGGATGTCTAAAAGGGTCATAATAAAACGTCTTAAGGGGATGTCTTAAGGGGTCATAATACACCTCAATATATAGAATATTGATTTGATACATAGAAGTACATAGAGTATGTTTAATTTTGTAAGTATATATGTACATATATGTCATCTCAAAATGATGTTTACAAAATTTGGATATGCCATCTCAAGAACATCTCAAACTCGTGGCTACAATGTAGTAGGTCTTCACACCACCTAATATCAAAAAGGTACAAGCAATATCAATGAAATCATCGAAACATACATATTTTAATTTATATAAAACTATCTATATGTACAGAACTCAAGTACCTGCATTTAAAAGTATTCCACACATGTTTGTAGGTTGAATCCAGGCATCCTCTCCTTTTTATTTCAAAGCATGAGATCAATGCAATGATGGCTTTAGGATACAAAAAATGACAATAAATCAATTTTAACTATTAATGTCCAAGCAGTATCAATATGTAATCAAAACATGTATTTAAATATAATTTAACTAATAATTACCTATTTTTACCAAGTATTCCATGTTGTCTCGGTTGAATTTGCATGGACTAGATCCTTTTTGTGATTATGCCTTAAGGATATATAAAAGAACAATTTAAATCAATTTCAACTAATAACACACTTGACCAATGTCAAAACATGTATTTAATGTATTTAAAAGGACAAAATAAAGCTAAAACTATATTTACCTATATTTACTTAATCCATTGTACCATCTGCATCCTCTCTTTTTTGCAATGCATCTATGATTGCCTCATGCTCTTCCATAGAAATTGACCATAGCAATTTTTTTGAAGGTCTTCCACGATACTACTCTAGTTTTATATTTGTTGCCACCACCAAATGTGAATAATGCATAATATTTTTATGTGTTTCATAGCCTTCGAATGCAGGTAGACCATTCTTTCTTCTCAAGTATTTTCGTAGCCAAGTGCCAACAACCACCACCGATCCTATTAGAAAACATGTTCAAAAACCATCATCAAATAACTTCTCAAAATTTACTTAAGGGGATCATAGACTTGTTCTAAAAAATTGGTTGAGGGGATCTAAAACTTGTTATCAAAATTTTCTTAAGGAGGTATCTTAATTGGATCACCGTACCTGTTGGATAATGAAATCCATCATCATCTTCTCGAGGTGTTAACAACTTATGTTTAGTTTCCACACAACGAGCTAACCAATATTCTGTTTGCTCTTCATTCCCCTTAGGTGCAATAACTCCATACACATGTCCTGCCAACAAAATAACTTAATAAAGAAAAATAAAATGAAATAAATTAAATTAAAATTACCTTCTTGTACAAGGTCTGAAACACGATCATAATCTTCAGATGCAAACAATTGATCATTTTCTTCAATAGTTCTTTCAGATTGATTATGTGCTTCTATAGGTGTCAATGATCTTTGCTCCCCTTTGTTCAACCCATTTTGTATTTTTGCAAGCTTCCCAATCTCTGAGATACAAAAAAATGGCAAAACATGCAAGCTCCCTTGTCCAAATAGTCCATGTGCTTGCTGTCACACTCCCTAAATGAATGCCATTTAGTAGATCCACTAATTGTCTCACAATCAACTCTAGATACAATGTTCTCTTCTTCCACCAACCAAAGAATCGATGAAAGCTGTAGAGTAATCACTTTCGAACCAGGTGTGATAATATTCTATTACACCAATCCACAATCTCATGTGCATCTTTAAATTTTACTAAATCCTCAAATTTTAATTGTTCTCTAGCAAGAATTCTTTTGACACACGCACCAGCTCCATCATGTTCTCCTTTACCATGCCCAGCTTCAAAAAAACTCCATATATGCTAGACATTAAGTTCCTTGTGAACCCTACTTAACCAATAGAACATTCTAGCATTTTGTGAACTGCCCCATACAATTATCTGACCATATGAGGTGTTCTTTCATATGGATTCCTCTTTCTCTTAAATTTCTATAAAATATACTAAAACAATATTGAACAAACTCTGATGATGTAACCGATTGTCACTCAAATAAAAATGATACTCCCTCAAAACTTTTCTATCATCCTCAGTGCTATCATCTGCAAGTCTATAAACAATATGGACAAACATAGCTACTTGAACAAAATTATAATATTGAGATTGAATTTCCTCTTGCGGGCGAGGTATAATTCTCCACAAAATCAACCACTGAAAGTATAGTACCAATTGGAAGTGTGTTTCTACATGTGTGAAATTGGCCATCAAGCCATTGAGCATGTTCAGAGTGCATAACATATTTTGGTACAATTTTATTATTAAATTCACTCATAAATGCATGCACACTAACTTTTTCTGTAACTAAATCACAACGCTTTCCTATTTTTCCATCTTTCAAAGAATAGTGAACATTCCTAAATCTTTTGATGTCTACTAATTGTTGTCCAAAATCATGATCAACACTTTCATGCAAACAAATTCTTAAAAATGAAAGATTTCTGTAGTTAATGCATTGTCTAGAAATACAAGAACTTAAATAAAATAATTTATCATTAGATTTTTCACAAAACAAACCTGAAATAAACTCTCTTATTGCTTCAGGTGGAATATCAATACTACAATCCTATATAATAATGTTAGAATGCAAGGTACAAGGTATATATCAAAAAACATCATAAAAATAATGAAATTGAACATGTATTTTACAACAACAAGATATTCATTGCTTATTAATTTTTACATACCAGGGTTTACATTTTTCAAAAGACCTTTGACTTATTTTAATATTACTAGGTAACACTGAATGCTACAAAATTTTCTATAAAATTTAGTTTGTGTTGTATCTAATAGGTGTTTTGGGTGAGGATGTGAACTTTGGACCCCACCCTTAATTTTAAAACATCTCTAGCATTAGATGAAACCCTAGTATTATCATGCCAATATTTTTCAATCAAAGGTTTAATTTCAACATTCAATTTTATATCAGACCTTGGTAGTCATCCACTGAAACTCCAACATGGATTGATAGGATCATTTTCTATACTTTCTCTTCTTTTTCCGCTCTTAGTAATGTTTTAGGATGCATTTTTAAAACTTCACTAATATTTCTTACCATTCTTTTATTCAAAGTTGTTTTATTAACTATAGCAGTAGTTATAGATATTCTTGCTACGTTTTTATCTTTAGATCGAACTATTTTCCCAATAGATTGAATGGCACTAGCAACAGTAGACATAAGCATGTTTTAATGATTGATCTTTTCTTTTTGGCTTAACATAAAAGCCTAACCTTTTCATTACTTTCCTCATTTTTTGCATTCTCATCAATTGCATCATTAGTTGACATTGAAATGCAAATTTTTTACAATAAAAGAATTTGGTGTATATTCTATTTGCATGTGTTCTTATTTTCCTCCAAGAAATTTGACTAGGAAGATTATCGAAAACACCACTTCCAATTTAAAAAAAGTATTTTCATTAAATTCAACATCACATTCTATATTTTCATCTTTGTTTTCATCTTCATCTTCATTTTCATTTACATTTTTTCATCTTCATTTTCATCAACAAATGGTTTTCATTTTCATTTTCATTTTCATCAACAATACGGTTTTATTTTCATTTTCATCAACAAAGCGGTTTCATTTCCATTTTCATCAACAAAACGGTTTTCATTTTCATTTTCATCTTCATTTTCATCAATAAAATGGTTTTCATTTTCATTTTCATCAACAAAATGGTTTTCATTTTTATTTTCATCAACAAAAGCGGTTTTCATTTTCATTTTCATTTTCATCAAAAATATAGGTTTTGTTTTCATTTTCAAGAAAATGATCATTTTGATTTTCATTTGCAACAAAAGATTTTTCTTTTTTTTTTTCAACAAATTCTATAAAAGTTTCATCTCTTTGAATATATTCAATGTCAACATCATTAAGTCCAACATCTAGTAAAACTTCTACATACAAATTTACCATTTCACTAACATGTGGATTTGAAGACGTACCTGGATTTGTGCATATTGAAACATTCTCCTTAACATTCAAAGAGGGATTTGAAGACATAGTAGGACTTGTTTGTATAATCATATTCTTCTCCAAATTGACTCCTTGCAAATTAGCTTCATCTACAACTATGGTATCTTCAATGTTTTCATCTTCAATAGTTGTTGAATTGGTTTCTCCACCATCGTTCATTGATTTCATTCTCATTCTTCTTTCTCTTTGTCTTTGTCTCTCTTTTTCTCTATTTGCTTCAACTTCTTGAGGAGTCAATGCCTTTCTTCTCTTATTACGAGCTTTATCTCCCATAATTATAAAATTATCAAGCACAAATGAATGTTAATAGTGAAATACTTCAAAATATTCAATCCAAATTTGAAGTTGAATACCTATTAGGACAAAATTCTTCCTCTTGTTTTCCTCAAAACAAGTAGAAGACTACCACAATTCCACTTTAAAAATTGTTTTCTTCATGCTTCCTTTGAAAAATTCAATCCATATTGCAAATTGAAACCTTCTGTTCCTCCAAACAAGCACAAAAATAACACAATTTCACTTCAAAAATGGTGTAGATGATGCTCCCTTTGATAAAATTAACCAAAAATCAAATTCACCACCTGTAAATACAATAACTTATGAAAAATAATTCACTTTCAGTGCTCTCGGCCGTACATGTGAAGTTGCAAACTTCATAGTAATTTTGCATAGTGTATTTAAATAAAATAAACAGGATCCCACTTACTATAAAACGAGATCCCAATTATTAAACGGGATCTCGTTTATTAATAAGCAGGATCCCCCTCTATAATCAGGATCTCGTTCACCGACATTGAATGTCAGAGCCGTTGTTAAGGTAACAGGATCCCGTTTATGAAATAGGATCCAATTCCATTCACAATGGTCTAGATACTGTCGGATGGGGAACGAGATCTGGATTATAATACGAGATCCCATTTATTAATAAACGAGATCCCGTTTTATAATCGAGATCCTATTTTTTTAAATTTGAATTTTGTTTTGCATCGTGGTCGGGTTTTTTCCAAGGTTTTTGGTTCGGGAAAAGCATTGGAAGTACAAACCTAGGCCTTCAAATTGGTTTGACCTGCAAGTTGAAGGCCCTAACAATGTCAAAGAAAAATACTGACTTTGGACATATGGCTGATGACCTTTTTTGCATAATTTTATGATGAAATTAAAACCCATTTTAGATGAAACAATGTAGATTCTAAATATGTAATTTTTTTTGCAATTGAATTATTTTTTCTATTTTTCAATTAATTTCTAATAAAATTGGTCCATAAACTTTAAATATCAGAGTTTTTTACTATTTTAATAACTTTTGATCAATATAACATTTTGACAAACGGATTGCACAAGAACAAACTTTAGACAATCCTTTTCAATTTGAAAATAAATAAATCAGAAAATGATAAGTTTAGGTCATCTTATGCATGTTGTACATCATGATTTTTCAAAATGACAAATCTACCTAATAAAAATTTAACAAAAAAAATAAATATTCGATAAAAAATTACAAAAAAATATCAAGAACAAGCTTAGTGAGTCATAAAATTTTTCCCAAAAGGATTTAGAAAAATACGATAATTTAAGTCAAAATATGGATGTCGTACACGTGCATGGTATGGTAAAAAAAAATGACTTTTAAACAGTGGTTTTTAGAAATGCCTATTAAACTCAATTTGTACAATTTGGGTATTGAAATAAATTATATATTTGGAAACTAGACTCCGAGCAAGACATTTTATGATTAGTGACTTTGTTAAAGATTTCATCTCTAAGTGCTTCAAATTTTAAGGTCAAATGTGTCAAATTCTGAAATTCAGGAAAAACACCCACTTTTTGGCCAAAAAGTGGACTCAACTTCTTGAACACACCCCAAGCCTAATAACTTGTTTCCTAAGTGATCCCATCCTCCATTATCATTCTAATTTCTACCTAAAGGAAGGTACATGCATTCTTATGACTTATTAGGGTGATTGGAGATCTCCCAAAGTGAGTCATCATCATTTTCATGTTCAATTTATGCATCTTATTCTAGCACATTAGAGTAGGGTTTATTGCATTTTAGCTCTCATAATCTTAGACACACTTAAGATTATGGATTTCACACACATTTCCATTTTAGATCTATACTTTCTATCAAGGTTTAATTACAAAACTAAGGGTTTGACCAAGGAAAACCCCACATAAGCAATCAATCCAATTTTTTTTTCCAAGAGTAGCTTTTAACTTGCCCATTCTCTTGGCCCAAATTTTATCTCCCTTGCCTTCTTTATCTTTTATAGCTTCCATCTTTTCATCAAGTTCATGTCATTTTCCCTTAGCTTTCTATTCTTTGATGAAAAAACCAACATGATTACCTTGTTCACTTCAAACAGTTCTATTCCTCAAATGATAAGAACTCCTAACTTGAGCAACTAAGATTGCTATATATTTTGCAATATCTTCTGCAAAAGGTCTTCTTAATGAGACACCATCTTCAATCGCCTCCAAATTGTAATCCTCATCATTGCTAGTCTCATTCTCATTAGAAAGAACTTGTAGATGATATGCATTAGCAATTTTCCTTTGATTGTCAACATCAACTTCATAAGAATCTTCATCAGAAGGGTTTTCACTACAAGCAATATCAAAATCACCCATAATCATAAGTACATCATCCTCCTCTTAATCTTGTTGATCACACTGCTCAGATATGTTATCTTCTACTTCCACCATCTATGCTACTACACACTACTGCGAGGAATGTGGCATTTGGAAAGTCATACACCAAGGAGTATCCTCAACAAAATTTCCTGAATTCTTTTGCAGAGGGTCTGGAGGAACTTTATTTTGGGTATTTCTCTAATTATTTGAGACAGGATTCCCATTATACCAATTGGTATTATAAGGGTGTTCTTGCAACCTAGGGGGTCTTTCATTACTTTGGTAATTTTTTGGTTGGGACTTCTCTTGCCTTTCAATTTTATCATTGATAGTTTTCATGAAACTATCAAGCTTGTCTTCAATTGTTCCCCCTTTAGTGCCTAAAATCTTTTCTTCCCTTTTTGAAGTTTGAAAACTCTTGGATCATCTCGTCTACCAACTTTACCAATTATTTTGTTGATATTTTCAATATGTTCTACTATCTTAAAAGCTTCTCTTAAATATTGAGGTTGCTTATCTAGCAAACGGTAACTCATTTTTGCATTAAAAGCATTGCAGTAATTTACCAAGCATACATGATCATTCAAATGTAGATGAGGAGGCAACCTTTTTCTATCCTTTTGGAGCCTTGTATTAAACTTAGAAATAGATTCATTAGATCCTTTTACAATATTATTGAATTGATTCAACAAAAAACTTGAATAAGTCTTGTCACCATATTGTTCTCTAAAAACCCTTTTGAACTCTTCCCAAGAGCCAATGCTCTTAGTAGGTAAACTCTTGTACCATTCTCTTGCATCCTCAACAATCAACTACATGAATAACTTCATCATAACATCTTCTACTTCTACCTAAAAATATCCATGACATTAGTGAATGCTTTGAGGTGATCTTCACCACTTAGATCATTATTTCTAGAGAATTTGAATAGAGCAAGCTTGAAATCTTTAGGAAATGGGCTAGGGTAGCTAGGTATTCCAGTGAAACACAACTATTGGTATCTATCTACTTGGAGTGGCCTCCTAGTATGTATATCCCTATGATCATCTCTGTGTTCATCATCTTTCCTACTATCAGAGTAGCTAACATCCTTTTGCTTCCCACTTTCACCATCACCTCCTCCTTTATAACCTTCCTCGCCATCTTCAAAGTGAGACTTATCATTGTTGTTATTTCCTCCACCACCACCACTTATGCCAGGAGTTTTTCCATCAGATTTCCCCTTTTGCAACTCACTATTAATGTTTCCAGAGCTTGAAGCCTCTGGAATATGGGTGGAAATTTGAAGGAATGCAATCTTCCTTTCCATTTCTGCATTAGGAGCTTTCATTTCAACTTTCTTCAAATATTCTCTTATCTTTTCACTTTCCAACTGCAACCTTAATATCTCAGGATCTAGAGATGCATCAAATGGGGTCAGATCAACGTTGGATTTATTGGGATTTTAATAGATGAAATATTGGTTTTATCATTGGTTTTGAATGTATTTTTCTTGAGTTGGTCAATAGGTCTCTTCCCATGATCTACAAATGATGTTTTCTTAGTAATAATAGGAGGATTTGAGGCTTTAGTGGTTGAGACAAATGTTGTATAAGTATCAATAGCTGAAGTTCCCATTAAGAATGTTGCTCCAGGAATATCATCAGTCATCTTAGAAATATTTTCCTCAAAATTTCTACGCCTTGTGGCCTCCTCTCTCATTTTTTCCAAATTTTTCCTTCTAGCATCTCTCTCAAGTTGCTTAGCTCTAATCCTATCTTTCTTTCCTTTTTCTTCTTGTTCTAGGAATTTTAACTCCTCTTCTTCAATGGATTTCATGTCATTATCTATATCTTTCTCATTTTCTAGAATGTCCCCATGTTCACTTGGGATAGGTTTAAAGTAAGGTTGGTCAATAGGATCTTCCATAAGAGAAAAGTGGACTAGCTCATCAAGGGATTTACCCCATGGCTTAAAATTCTTTCCATCAAAGATGGAACCAATTCCTAGGGTTGAGGACTTAGAGAATTTCTTATTCTTTTCCCAAAACTCCCACCTATCCTCCTCTCTTAAGATATTTAACTCACTATCAAAAAATTCTTCTACTGGAAAACTTCCCTTGTCTATGTTAGACTCTTTAACATTATGTCCTTCTTCATGGACACTAGCATTACTTATATCAATATGAAAAGTAGGAGATTCATCAAGGTGGGAATCAATAGACTTACTTGATTTAGAGTCCTTCCTAACCCATTTAGGTTGCTTTTCCTTTGTAGGTTCAGATTCTACCTTCTGCTCAAGATGTTTCTTCGCATAGCTTGTAGTCTTCCTCATAATGTCAAGTATTGCAAAATATTTCTTGTTATTTTCCTTTTGAGAGCTAATCTTCACACCAATACTAGAGAAATCAGAGTCACCACCTAGAATACTGGGGAACAAAAAGTGATTGCACTTTGATTTTGTACTTTTTATTCTAGAAGACTTTAAACATTACCTTATAGATAGTGGCATAATGAAATAATACCTAACACATAAGACTTAGTATGATGGGACTAATGCAACAGACTTGGATCTGACTTATTCCTTAAACAATAAGGAATATTCACAACACACAACTAACTGTGATTGTACCTAATCTAAACTTAGAGATTTTGGACTTAACTAGTCCCCAACAGAGTCGCCAATTTGTTGGCATTTTTTAAGAACCATACTGATCTCTAGAAATACATATCAATTTTTCCATTTCCAATTATCATTAATTCTAAAGGGATTGTCCAAAAAATGAATATAGGTTGTTAAACTTCCATTCCTACTCTTTGGGCTCTGTGAAACCTAGGAGGGTGATCCCACAATGTATAGCTAAAAACCTTTTACAATTTACAACCAAGTACATTGTTAATAACAAATATTTCTCATGATACCACTTAATAGTAACATTAAATAAGATGGAAAATTATTATGGTAATGTTATATGAGTTTACTATGAGAGATTTGATGCAAAAAAAACAATAACAATAGTGTTCCACCAAGATTTTATGGTTAAAAAATTGAGTAGTTAATGAATCAACACTGTGAGTGTAACATTAATACCCTGCATGAATGAGTTCCTCTATCCCAATCATGGAGTCAATACCTTTTGACAAAACCTGATAACAATTCAGATAATAACACATATAGCCCCAAGAAATATTGCATTACAACATTCATCTATGACATTCAAGATTATCATTTTTTACAAATATCCTAGCACATAGTAATTATAAGTTATCAATCTGGGTATGTGCAGGATCATGATGGGCCAAAAAGTGGCAATATGACGGGTATGTGGCTAACGACTATATTTTTACTCAAAATTCATCAAATGAAAAGGGTTTTTAAAGGAGATTCTCATCTTTCCACCAATATAAATTATGATTTACTTTGAATTTAATAAGTAATTATTATTCATTTTCTATTAAAATTATGACTAAAGTGCTAATTGATAGGCCGATTGAAAAACATCTATAGCTTTCAAATGGTATCACACTTTTTGAATCCAAAATATATGTCACATTCTATGCTTCATATACTACAGGATTAGAAAAATAAAAATTAAATGTCATGAAGTTTTGATCAAGTTAAGGTGGTCAGACATATGAGTTTTTATATTTTTAAAAAAGTTGTAATAAAAAATTCATAATTAATTATTTACTTGGAAAAAAATTACAAAAAAATATGCATCACATCGAGGCATGAGTACTCTACTTATATCTAAAATCTTATTGAAAAATATTATTCTTTTATTGTGGTTAGGGTGGTCAGATAGACACCTACTTCTTTATTTTTCCCTAAAATTAAGTACCACTGCGTTGAAATTTCAAATTTTCACCAAATAGATTTTTATTTTTTTAAAACGAACATAGTAGTTTAGAAACTACATTCAATTTTCTACAGATTCTATCCTTACATATTTTTGAAATAATATAGATAACTTATCCAAATTTTTACGTCAAGTTGCCTAACTCTGATTTTTTTGAATATTTTGCCACTTAAGGGCCTGTTTTTTCCATGATGATCTTGCACATACCCATCTCATGTAAGTGTTTACAACAATTCATTGAATCAATAAGAAAACATGAAACTGAACATCCCTTGGATAATGACAGAGAAAAATGAAAGAAATCATTGACTACTTTCAATCATAACCCATAGCATACATACAAGGAGAGAGAATGACCATGAAACTAATATTAATTTGTATTATAAATGCTATATTATTATCAGTCTTACATGCATAAGTATGAACTCCAAAAGAAAAAAAGACTCTAAAACTTGTTTTGTATTTGTCTTGACAACACTAATAGTATCAACTCAATTTTTTTCTAACTCCCGTGCTTATGGTCCTGAATTCCTTCTTATAGAGATGAAGGAGAAAACAAGCCTTAGACCAAAAAGCACACATGTCATGATCCCATAGGACCATTAGCAACAATATTCCCCTCTTAGTTACGCTTGAGTCTTCAGGTGGATAAAATAAACATGAGGCATAATTATCCTCAATTCTTTGTGGAAAATAGGTGCCACCTTAAAAGACATCATTAGTTTGTTACAACAGTTATAAGATATTCTCCATGTGCTCAAAATGCCAACTATAAGAAAATCAAAACAAAACTTACGAAGCGAGGAAAAGAAAGTAGAAAAAGTTCAAAATGTGTTAATCCATATTAGCACCATGTACTAATCACTTTGAGCATTGAGGAGAGAATAATATTTCACCATGTTATATCAAAAGCCTAATCTATATTGTATTCAGGCTATGTATTATTCTTCTCTTGCCCATTATTTTCCTTATTCACTTTGTGTACCTTTCCAACCAAATATTGTATTCCTCTCTAGTAGTCCATTTAACATTCAATAGATCCTGCACCTTAGTAGTATATTGGGAGTACCTTGCATCAATTAAAATCCTAGCTTCCTTATGAAATATATCCATTTTTTATTCAATCTCCACCATCATATCAATGTTTGAATTGAGAAAGACGTAATCGGTGATAGACAAATGCATCATAGTCGCTTCAAGAAATCCTCCCAAATCTTCCTTCCAAGTGTCAAAACGATGCAATTTACCTTTTGAATTCAATATTTGAGGCATACCACAATTCTCCATCTCCTTGAATATTTTCAACTTATGCTGGAGCTATATTCCTAACTTTCCATGGAAAATAGTTACCTCATTTATTGAGTCAATAGTTTTCAAGATATTATGAATATTTGTGGGTGCCTCGGGATCATCCTTCATTTTTGGCATCATTTATTTCAATGCACTTACCCTAGCAATCCAATTATTCCATTCATTCCTAAAATCCTCATGTACTTGTAGATACTTTGTATTTGCCTCATGAATTTTTTTATATGTTGCCCATACATCATTAGCCATGTGGACCAACTCGGTCACCCTAAGCTTAAGCACATCCTTAAAAATTTCATTGGCCACCCTAACTACCTCCAATTTGGATTTTCTAACATTCACCTTTTCAGTAGTGAACCTTTTTTTGAATTCATCAATTCTAAGGGCCAAAGTCTCCCTATCTTGTGTAGACATATCAAATGAAAAGGAAGAAGGCCAAGTCATTGTTCTTTGAGTAGCTTGAAGGGTATCCCTCATTTGACTTAATTTTTTCAAAGCCTTATTATATTCCTTAACCAAATATTCATATTTCTTTTGAGAAATATGTGTAGTGCCCACACTAAGCATTGCAACATGTGTAGTTAACGCAACTATCTGGATTGGAGTTATGTCAGTATCTCTTTTTACCACTAGTAAACTAATGACTTCTTCAATAGGACTAGCTACCTCATGTTTGCTAGTATTAGGTGCCACAGACCAAATTGCAAGAGTATACAACTTTGGACTATATCTGGAACCAAATACTTTATTCTCAAATTGATCTTCAAATATCAAATCTTGAGGATCTCTCCTAACTACCTCATATGATATGGAAGTTGTGATTGTAAATCCTCGTAACAACATGATTCTGCTATCTTTAACAATTCTTCAAGCTTCAGTGGGAATAATAGCTACAATTTTAGCCTTAATCTTCTCTTCCTCTACTTTCTTAGCTTCTTGATGAGAAGGTTCAACATTGACTCAGGCTGACTCTAATCTCTCTTTTATTTCCTTACTCCACTTCTCAATCATAAACTCCTGAAATTCTTTAGTCTGCACAAATTTATCATCAGCCAAAAACTCATCACACTCCCTAATTCTAGGATCATCATCATTCTCTTTGTCATAGTGCCATTAGACAATCCTATCAGGAGGAACAACTAAACTATGAGTATCTTCAATATGAGGAAGGGGAAATTTTTTCTCAACTTCCTTATTTCTTGGCTTATGTTCTACCATTTGTTCATCCTTGGCCTCCTGAACATATTCAAGCCGTTTTGGGATATCCATAGCTTGTTGTTGTCATTGTTGCTCTTAGAGGACTTGGGATTTGTCTATAACATCCTTTACCTTTGCCTTAAATTCACTAGACTGATAGTCTCTTATCATGGTAAAGGCCCTCTCCAAGGGGTTTGCAATTCCATTGTATGGACTAATGTAGAAGGAATTCCTTTTGATAATCTTTTCCTTTAGGTTTTCCATAGTTGTCCATTCATTTTTCTTAATCATAACAACCTTATCACTTGTCAAATTCCTTAGTACATCATCTCTATAGAGGAAGTCATGATGTGTGATGCTTAAGTTATTTTGTCTTCTTTTTCTAGCCACAAATATTTCCAGATCAAAAACTCTAACATCATCGATAGGAATTTTGAGATTATTCACCATAATTCCCAATTTTTCATACCCCCCAAGGGTAGTGACTTTAAAATAAGAAAAAGTACATTGGGTATGTACTATAGATCCCTTTCTGTCCTTTCTAAACATTTCATAATCCATAACATCCAGTTGCCACATGAGCTCCATGAAATCCATTATTTCTGAGACATACAAGAGTAAACAATGGGGTGCCACCTTAGCTCCATAAACCTTGATGAAAGTATATTCAGAATGTAGAAACTAGTTAGCCCAATTATGTGTTGTTGTAGAGCCTAGTACATCCTTCAGGCGTATAAGACTTCTGATCTCTTGAGAAATTCTAAATCTAGGTGCCACGCCCAATGATTGTAAGATACCATGTCTTATAACATTTTCAAACAAGATGCAATTGGAATTGGAGCAATCTTGATCCCAAATGAATGTCCACATTTGCACAAGGATAGCCTTAATCTTCACTATCCTTAATTCTTAGGTTTAATTTCCTCTTCCACTCATAATCTCCCTCCCATAAGAGCATATGCATCAATAAGGAATAATGGGGGAAAGACAAAGGAAACACCTCCCTTTTCAAATTGAGAAAATCCTCATGCATTCACTTAGCAACAAAGTTAGCATAATCAAAACTAGTCTTTCAATTATATTGTTTAATATCTAACACCATCACTAACAAATTAGGGGCTATTCTGACCTCAAAATCCTGAGCTAGCACTTGGTTCAAACAATAGTAAGTGTTTTTGAAATAATCTTCAAATTCTTCACATTGAAAAGGCTCAACATCTTGAATAGTAAATTTTTTCCTACTCCTATGTCATACAAGTATTATTTCTCTGTATGCAAATTTTCTCCCTTCATATTCAACATATAAGTTAGGACTCCCTAATTTTGCAGTGTAATTGGGATTCAACCCAAATACATCCAAAATTTGATCCTTTGTCACTTCTAGAATTACATCACCCCTGTCAGTCTTGGTTTTCTTGTCAGTATGGTCATAATTCCTTGCTAGCTCCATCATTTTAAATAAATTTCCACAAACACATTTGGAGTCACTAACTTTCTTAGGTTCAACCCCCACAAAAAACATGCAAGCTTACTAGAATTTTTCCTATTGAAAGCATACCGAAATAATTTCCATCCACTTAGGAGCTCAGGTTTTTCACTAATTTTGCCAGCATAATCAATCAACCTAGTGGTAACAACAACTTGTCTTGTGGGCCTTTTACCAATTTGTGACCCTCCTTCTTTGATACCTGTAGAATTTTCTTACCTAAAATTTTATGTTTCCTTCTTTGCACTTCTGGACCTCGTGGAGGTCGTAGGGGTACCAGGAAAAGGGTTAGACATAGCTACTAGTTTGGGTTCAACTTCAATTGAAAAATTTTGAGTTTTAAGTTTTGACCCTCTTTTGCTTTGGTTTTCTTTCTAGTCTAACATTGGATTCACTAGGCTCTGTGGTGTATTGAACAACCCTCCAAAGTTTGCTTGCACCAAACCTCAAGAAGACATTACTCTGTCCTCACCATGAACCTAGCAATGATCTAATCTCTATTCTGACTTGGTTCACCAACTGAACCTTGCTACAACTCTATCCTAAGAGTTTCCATTTGTGCTTTAACTTTAGAGGATTCAACACCTTGTTTGTAATTGCTAATCTCCTTTCAACACCTAGAAGAGTCTAGATGTTATCTTCAACACCATGCTTGAGCTGCTTGCAGGGGAGTTGGAAACACTGATTTGATGTTTTTCATAACCACTTGAAGCCATCTTAGAGGTTCTTCAATGACCATTCTTACCGATCTCAAAAGATTGCCTTTGGAGGGGGTTATTCCTTGTAGCCCTTACCAGTCAGTATTCTGACTTTTTCTCTATTAATTGTCAAACAACCTGTAAAGAAAAAGGAACTTTCAAGTACCCTTTTTAGAGTTTTAAATCTTCTCCTAAATTTCAGATCTCTGTCACTGCCATACAGTGCATTCCTATCATCTTGGACAAAAAGCTAATTGACCTAATTGTAGGGTTTTTGTGCTTTCTTCTTCTAAACTCCTTCTAGTGGACTGATTGAAGTCCCAAAATCCTTTTTCATGTAAAGGCCTCACCTTACCCCACCTGGTACAGTATGGACTCCGTACAGTGGCACTTTTCCCCTGCCTAAATTCTTAACTCCTCTTTCCCAAACTCCTAACCGGGTAGCTTTCACTCGCCTAGGGTTTGGTATTTCCAACTTTTGCTTTGCTCTCAAAGGTTCCTACTACTAAATATGTACAAAATCATGGCTCCCTTACCATTTCCATCGACCTCAGGAAAGTTCCATGGGCTGACTTTATGGGGGAGCCATTTCTTGGTTGACTACTCGCAACTAAGCTTACAAATCCTCTAAATTCTAGTTCTAAGAATTCAATTTAATAACCCTACACTAATCCTCTTTAATATACAATGGAAAATGAATAAAACCTATCCTAACAACATGAAGACAGCGCTAAATCTGTGTATTTAATGACTATGGTAGCACTGTTGCAAAACAGAGTGTAATTTCTGAGAAACACTCTATAACTCAAAACTATGAACTTAAAACAGTAAGTATACACTAAGCGGCTTGGTTAACATATGAAAATTTCTCTATACTATTTAATAAACATAAATTCACTGTTATATCATCATGCACGGTGCCATCAAGTCCGCTGTTTCTCAACATGCACGGGCAGGTCCAGAAAATGCAGATTTTAGCTATTCCTAACAATACAAAATTTAACTACCATGCATGTAATCTAAATCAAGGAACTATCTACAAAGTAAAAGGTGCTAGAGAATGTTAAGGAAACCCTGATCTAATGCTAAAACAGAGCATATAGTTCATAACATCCCGGTTGTCAGAAAACACACAGGGTTTTCAAAAACAGAGAATATACAAATCTGCCAACTGTCTCTTACTCTTTTTTTTTCACAAAACTTTGATTACAATGATATTTTTCTACTTACTATGAGTCAATAATCTCCATTTAGATGCCATTTCCGCAATCTAAGGGGAGTTGGTCGAGCACTCCCTGTTTTCTAGGGATTTCCATTACCAAATTGCATGCAAATTACACAAGTCTTGCCATGCAACTTCACATCCGCATCTTGCATCTTCCATTATGCTTTAATTATGTCATGTTCCTCAAACGTAGGATCTCCAATACCTTAAACTCGAGAAACTAACATCTTCCCTAACCATTCTTTGGCATCTTTCAAATAATGATGATGTGGCTTTAATAGACTAAATGCCTTTTAACGTATTAAATGCTGTCCAAAGTTTAGTAAAGCCAAAATTTAACAACCTTGATGATCTAATGAACTTTAGTCCTAGAGACTAACTTAACACACCAATGCAAGACCTTCTAAGGTCCAAAACAAACACTAAGAAATCCTGATTTGGCCAAGATCAGGTACAAGCCAAAATTGTGCAAACCAAAATGGAGGTCAGCCTAGGTACTCCTGCACCATCCTCCCCAAAATAGAAAATTCAATCCATCCTTGGATTGAGCAAGTTGGGATCAATGCCCAACTTTTTGAACTCTGCCTCCTTAATCCAGATTGCATCCACTTCCGATTGTCCTTGTCTTTGGATCAGATGTTCCTTATATTCCTTTGTCCTGGTTTTCTTGTTAACTCTAGTATCCAATACCTTATCAGCTTGCTTGACTGTAGTGGAGGGCAGTTTAAGTTCTTCAACCTCTTGACTGACTTCATGGAAGATCTGATCCAAGTTTACTGATGGTCCTTTGTAGTGTACAAGGTCTGCAACATTAAAAATAGGGGACAGTCCACTGTCATATGGCAATTGAACTTTGAATGCATTATTTCCATACTTCTCCAAGATAGGGCAGCGACCTATCCTCTTCATTTGTAGCTTATTAGGAACTCCTTTCTGTAATCTAGCCTTGTTCAAATGCACTATCACTAGGTCACCAACATTAAACTGAACCTCTCTCCTATGCTCATCCACTTTGGTTTTATGTTTCCAAGTATTCTCTGTCAAATTTTTTCTGACTGTCTCATGAATTTCCTGCATTGCACAAGAAAATTCATCTGCATAACCACTTCCCTTGACTCCATCCTTCAACTCTCTCAGCTCATAAACACCCCTAGGGTGTAGCCCATAAATAATTTCAAAGGGACTCTTCCCTGTTGACCTATTCACTGTGTCATTATAGGCATATTCAGCTTGCCCAATAATCTGATCCCATTGTTGACCATACTCCTTGGTCAAGCATCTCAAAAGGTTTCCAAGTGTCCTATTAACCACTTCGGTCTAACCATCAGTTTGGGGATGGTATGCAGATCCAAAGGACAGATTGGTGCCCATTCTTTGCCAAAGTGTCTTCCAAAAATGACTCATAAATTTGGTGTCTCTGTCTGATACAATGCTGATTGGTAAACCATGAATCCTGACTATTTCTTTGAAGAAAAGAGAGGCTATTTGACTAGCATCATTGGTTGTTTTGCAGGGTATAAAGTGATCCATTTTGCTGAATCTATCAACCACAACATACACACTGTCCATACCTTGCCTTGTCTTGGGTAAACCAACTACAAAGTCCATGCTCAAGCATTCCCATGGCCTAGAAGGGATTGGCAATGGCTGGTATAAGCCTACATTTGAAGAAGTGCCTTTTTCTTTTTGACACACTACACAACTCTCTACCTATTTCCTGACATCTAGGTTCATCCTAGGCCAAAAATAAAACATTTGGACAAGCTCTTGAGTTTTGGTGATCCCAAAATGACCACTCAATGCACCATTATGCTTTTCTTGAATTAAGTTCTCCCTAATAGAACCTCTAGGAACACAAAGCTGATTCTCTTTAAACAACAAATCACTTTGCAAGGTGTATTCAGCATACTTGCTATGGAAATGGTTCTTAAACTCAAGGCATAACTTATAAATTTCTGCAAAGTCTTCATCATCTGCATATAGATCTTTAAATTGATCTATTCCCATGCTCTTTAACTGAATTTCTTGAATGGTAAGAACTCTCCTGCTCAATGCATCAACAACTTTATTGAGAGATCCTTTCTTGTGCTTAATGTTGAAGGTGTAGGCTTGCAAGTACTCCATCCATTTCATGTGCTTGTGACTCAACTTCTCTTCTGAATTCAGAAAACTGAGTGCTTGATTGTCTGAGTACACAATAAATTCCTTGGGAAGCAAGTAGTGCCTCCACTTCCTTAGTGCTTGGACCAATGCATACATTTCAAGGTCATAAGAAGAGTACTTCTTCTTGGCTTCACCTAGCTTCTCTGAATGAAAAGCCACCGGTCTGCCCTCTTGACTGAGAACAACTCGAATTGCTACATTACTTGCATCACACTCAATGGTAAATAGTTTCTCAAAACTTGGCAACACCAAAACAGGTTGGGTAGCTATCTTTTCCTTCAGCAACTCAAAACTCCTATTAGTTTTCTCATTCCACAAAAACTTAGTTTTCATTCCTCCTTTAATGGTATCCAACATGGGGGCACAAATTGCACTAAACTGTTTAATGAATTTCCTATAATACTGAGCAAGTCCATGAAAGCTTCTTACCTCTGTTGCTGTCTTTGGAGTAGGCCAATTTAGAATGGATTTTACCTTGCTGCTGTCCATCTTCAAGTTGCCATGTGATAACACAAAACCAAGGTACACCAGCTCTGTTTTAATGAACTCACACTTTTCTAGATTGATCATCAGTTTTTCCTCCTATAGCTTCTTGAAAATCAGCTCAATGTGCTGGAGGTGCTCTTCTCTTGTTCTGCTATAGATTAGTATATCATCAAGATACACTACTACAAACTTGCCAATATAGTCCTGGAGAATTTCATTCATGAGTCTCATGAATGTGGAGGGGGCATTAGATAATCCAAATGGAATTACTAGCCACTCATAAAGACCCTCATTGGTTTTGAAGGCTGTTCTCCACTCATCACCCTCATGTATCCTAATTTGGTGATATCCACTCTTTAAATCTATCTTGGTATAGTACCTAGCTTCACCTAGACAATCCATGAGATCTTCAATTCTAGGGATGGGAAACCTATACCTGATGGTTATCTTGTTTATTGCCATGGAATCAGTACAAAGCCTCCATTCTCCTCCTTTCTTAGGTGCTAAGACAGTGGGTACTACACAAGGACTAATGCTTTTCCTAATGAGACCTTGGTCAAGAAGTTCTTGAATCTGCCTGGCTATCTCCTCATTTTGCTAAGGTGTCATCTTGTAGGCTGCTTTGTTAGGAAGGGTAGCTCCTGGTATCAAGTCTATCCTATGACTTATGGCTCTTTTAGGAGGTAAGGTTGCTGGTTGACGACTATTTACAATGCTTTCATAGGTCTGCAACAAGTCTTGAATCTCCTTGGGTAACTCCTACTTTTCAGCTGCCTTCTCTTTGCTTACTTCTCTTGGCTTGATCATTACTGCATAGCCAACGCCTTCTCCTTCTTATAAAGCTTTTAAGAATTATTTTTCACCAACTATTAGCAGCTTAGAACCTACTGTCTGCACTTCAGTGTCTTCCAACAAAGATTGAATCTTGTAGGTTACATTGTCCTTCTTGAAGGTATATGAATTCTTAGCTCCATCATGCACAGCTTGACGGTCAAATTGCCATGGCCTACCTAGGAGAAAGTGGCATGCATCCATAGGTAATACATCACACAATACCTTGTCTTTGTATTTTCCAATTGAAAACTCCACCCATGCTTGTTCATTCACCAAGACATGCTGACCCTTATTGAGCCATGTGACCTTGTAAGGGTTATTATGAGGTATTCTTGCTAATTTCAGTTTGCTGACTGCCTCTTCTGACACAATATTGTCAGTTGAGCCTGAGTCTATGATGACCTTACACACCTTCCCCATCATTTTGCATTTTATCCTAAACAAAGATCTTCTTTGGCTTGGCTCTTCTTTGACTGGTTCTTTGATTAAAGTCCTTCTCATCATGAGATTTTCACCTTCCTCTGAGTTCAAGGGTACTTCTGATTGTTTATTTTCTGCAGCTATTCATCTTGAATCAAATTGGTTCTCGTATCTCCTCCATGAGAAGTGCTACCCTTCTCAGGACATCTATAGGCTGGGTGTCCCAATTGGTTGCAGTGATAGCATTTCATGTTGGTGAAGTAAATGCCTCTCCCTTGTCCACCACTTCTTCCTCTGGAGCTGAAACCTCTTCCTCTACCACCTCTACTAGAACTTCCTTCTTGTTGTTCAGAAAATCTGACTTCTCCTTGGGCTCTTGATTCTGAGCTTCTTCCACTATAGCTTCCTCTTTGTCCTCTGCTGTCTTTCCCTTTACCTCTACCTTTGGGGTTTTGTTCCTACTTCTTTTTTCCTTTCTCCTATATCTTCAAGGCCATTTGATAGCATTGGTGGACTGTTTTGAAGTTTACCAAGCTCATATCTTCTTGAATAGACCATTTGAGTCCATTTAGGTACCTTGCTAACCTAATGCTCTCATCTTCCACTACTTTTGATCTAAGGCACAATTTTTGAAACTCCTCTGTATATGTTTGGACATCCATATCCTTTTTCCTCAGATTGTGTCTTCTCCTATGCAACTGAACTTCATAATAAAAAAGAGATAGGTCTGCCTTATCTTGGTCACCATTCCTTTCCATGAAACTATGGGACCTTTGCCTTCTTTTTCTCTTTCTGATTGTACAAATTTCCACCATGTGAGAGCTGCTCCTCTCAACCTAGACTTGGCCACCTTTACCTTTTGGGCCTTTGTTATGCCATCACACTCAAAGTGATTCTCAATACTCTCAATCCAATCCACAACTGAATCAGGGCCCATTTGTCCACTGAAAAGTGGCACACCATCCAATGCTTTACCACTCAAGGCCTGCAATGCCTTCAAGAATGGTTCCTCTGCAAGAACAAGGTCAGGTGTTGGAGTTTACTCCTCCAATTCCTCTTCTTTTTCCTTGGCTTCCTGTTCTTCTTTCTTCTTTATCTTGTCCTTATCAGTATCTGCTGTCTCTTGGACTTCATCCAGGAGTCTCTCCATCTGAGATATCCTTTCTCTAAGCAACTGGTTATATTCCTCTAGCTCTTCTACCTTCTTTGCTAGCTCTACATTTGTCACCATGGCTTCTTCCTCTGGTGTATTCTCTCCTACTGACTCAATGGATTGGCTCATTAATCACAAGCCTTGAATCTAACTGGCTCTGATACCAATATGGTGTATTGAACAACCCTCCAATGTTTGCTTGCACCAAACCTCAAGAAGACATTACTCTGCCCTCACCATGAACCTAGCAATGAATTAAGCTCTGTTCTAACTTGGTTCACCAACTGAACCTTGCTACAACTCTGTCCTAAGAGTTTCCATTTGTGCTTTAACTTTAGAGGATTCAACACCTTGTTTGTAATTGCTAATCTCCATTCAACACCTAGAAGAGTCTAGATGTTATCTTCAACACCATGCTTGCGCTGCTTGCAGGGGAGTTGGAAACACTAATTTGATGTCTTTCATAACCACTTGAAGTCATCTTAGAGGTTCTTCAATGACCATTCTTACCGATCTCAAAAGATTGCCTTTGGAGGGGGCTATTCCTTGTAGCCCTTACCAGTCAGTATTCTGACTTTTTCTCTATTAATTGTCAAACAACCTGTCAAGAAAAAGGAACTTTCAAGTACCCTTTTTAGAGTTTTAAATCTTCTGCTAAATTTCAGATCTCTGTCACTGCCGTACAGTGCATTCCTATCATCTTGGACAAAAAGCTAATTGACCTAATTGTAGGGTTTTTGTGCTTTCTTCTTCTAAACTCCTTCTAGTGGACTGATTGAAGTCCCAAAATACTTTTTCATGTAAAGGCCTCACCTTACCCCACCTGGTACAGTACGGACTCCATACAGTGGCACTTTTTCCCTGCCTAAATTCTTAACTCCTCTTTCCCAAACTCCTAACCGGGTAGCTTTCACTCGCCTAGGGTTTGGTATTTCCAACTTTTTCTTTGCTCTCAAAGGCTCCTACTACTAAATATGTACAAAATCATGGCTCCCTTACCATTTCCATCGACCTCAGGAAAGTTCCACGGGCTGAATTGATGGGGGAGCCATTTCTTGGTTGACTACTCGCAACTAAGCTTACAAACCCTCTAAATTCTAGTTCTAAGAATTCAATTTAATAACCCCACACTAATCCTCTTGAATATACAATGGAAAATGAATCAAACCTATCTTAACAACATGAAGACAGTGCTAAATCTGTGTATTTAACGCCTATGGTAGCGCTGTTGCAAAACACAGTGTAATTTCTGAGAAAGACTCTATAACTCAAAACTATGAACTTAAAATAGTAAGTATACACTAAGAGGCTTGGTTAACAGATGAAAATTGCTCTATACTATTTAAAAAACATAAATTCACTGTTATATCATCATGCACGGTGCCATCAAGTCCGCTGTTTCTCAACATGCACGGGCAGGTCCAGAAAATGTAGATTTTAGCTATTCCTAACAATACAAAATTTAACTACCATGCATGTAATCTAAATCAAGGAACTATCTACAAAGTAAAAGGTGCTAGAGCATGTTAAGGAAACCCTGATCTAATGCTAAAACAGAGCATATAGTTCATAACATCCCGGTTGTCAGAAAACACATGGGGTTTTCAGAAATAGAGAATATACAAATCTGCCAACTGTCTCTTACTCTTTTTTTTTCACAAAACTTTGATTACAATGATATTTTTCTACTTACTACGAGTCAATACTCTCCATTTAGATTCCATTTCCGTAATCTAAGGGGAGTTGGTCGAGCACTCCCTGTTTTCTAGGGATTTCCATTACCAAATTGCATGCGAATTACACAAGTCTTGCCATGCAACTTCACATCCGCATCTTGCATCTTCCATTATGCTTTAATTATGTTATGTTCCTCAAACATAGGATCTCCAATACCTTAAAATCGAGCAACTAACATCTTCCCTAACCGTTCTTTGGCATCTTTCAAATAATGATGATGTGTCTTTAGTAGACTAAATGCCTTTTAATGTATTAATTGCTGTCCAAAGTTTAGTAAAGCCAAAATTTAACAACCTTGATGATCTAATGAACTTTAGTCCTAGAGACTAACTTAACACACCAATGCAAGACCTTCTAAGGTCCAAAACAAACACTAAGAAATCCTAATTTGGCCAAGATCAGGTACAAGCCAAAATTGTGCAAACCAAAATGGAGGTCAGCCTAGGTGCTCCTGCACCACTCTGGGTCACTCATGCTTATAACACAAATGGATACTAGGGTTTATAATTTCGAACAGCCAAATAAAAGCCTTCACAATTATGATAGGATAAAACACTATTATTGAACATGATAGCCCTCTTTACAATTTATACAGTGCTTAATTATCAAATTGAGATCACTAGAAAAAGACTAAATTGCGCTTTCCATCAATTTTCTCATCAGCTTTTAAGGGCATTCATCTCACTACCTCAATTAAAAGGAAGTATCAACTTTGCTTACCCAGGTGAAAGCAGTGTCACTCTAGTTGCTAATAATTTATGAAGCTTTCCTTGCAAAAATTCTTTGGCCTCTAGTATTCCTTCCACTAGCTAGTCAACTAGGATGCACGATAAACCAAATATCTAATTTCTGAACTACGGCTGAAAGGGGAGTATGCCAAAATTAATATTTTTAGATAGTAAGCTCACGCGAGCAAATTGACAATTAGTCATTCAGTTGTAAACCTTGATCGTTGATCCTTCAGCTTTAAAACTATATCAATGGTTATCGGTCCTCCTCACCACCTTACTTTTTTGCTTTATATGAAATCCTTAGGATCTTTCCACATTGCCTCTTCATGTAGCAGTTGTCTCCAATTGCTAATCCACTTTGTTCTTGTCCATCTTTATCAGCGATGCAAGTGCCTCATGAGATAAAATATCAGCCCTTAGATCTGCGGTCGATTCTTGATCATATTTGTCTCCATTGTTCCTCACTAATTCAACTTTTCATCTTGACTTCCATTAGTGACAAGAGATGTAAGCACCATAGTTTGACACATACACCTACATAACAATCAATGGCACAAAAGATATCGCAAATAGGATGTAATCAAGTTAATGAGAGAAAAATCCTTAAAAGGGACCATATCACTCATCGCTAATCAAAACCTTAGAGCTCAAAACATATCTGTGAGATGCAATGCTATTTGAAACTCATCATCTTTCGCATCGCTAATCAAAAATAGTCTTTTCATAACATATTGGTGATGAGCGATGAAACTCTGATTATAAATTCAAAGGTCATCACTTATCGCTATTACAACTTTAAGAATTCAAAGTTCATTATTGACACACAATCTCCTAAGAACCTCACTCATTTCCATTTGCAATCAAAAGTTCAAAGACCAATTCACAATCAATGATATCAAAGAGATAGATCACTTTATCGCTCGTCATTGATTTATAACATATACTTCAAAATTGATCAGCAATGAGGGATAAGGATATACAACTAGTTGAACTTAAGTGAAATTTTTTTGGCATGTGCTCAATAAGTTTTTTTAACGAAGGGGACTCCCTAGGATGATACAATAGGTAGAAAAAGACTTAAGAACCCCAAAATCATTATAACAAAGCTTTCTAAACCCATGATGAGGGAATTGGTTGCCTGATAAAATTATTAAAATAGTGACTGGCAACAAGAAATAGGGATTCAACAAAAAATTAGAATGCTCAAGTGACTTCAAGGAAATAAATCCTAAAACCCTCCTAAATGCAACAAGGGTTTAAGATGGGACATGAGAATTAAAGTTCCATCAGGTTATATATGTTGATGACATAATATTTGGAGGCAATGAAGAAATGTGCAAGAAATTTGTATAAGAAATGTAGAAAGAGTTTGGAATGTCTATATTTGGAGAAATGAATTTCTTCCTTTAGCTACAGATCAATCAAATAGATAAAGGAATTTTCATTTCACAATCAAAGTATGTCAAATAAATGTTGAAGAAGTTTGGAATGGAAGATTCTAAACTAGTAAGTAATCCTATGGTTACTAGTTGAAAGATTAGAATAAATGATGAATCTCCTAAGGTTGATTAAAGAAAGTACAAATTAATGATTGGTAGATTGCTATAACTAATTGTTTATAGACTAGATCTCATGCATGCAGTTTGTCTTGTGGTTATATTTCAAGAAGATCCTAGAGAGTCACATGTTGCAACAGTGAAGAGGATATTCAGATACTTGAAGGGCACTCTATATTATGGCTTATGGTATCTAAAGGATACTAATTTCACTTTGAGTGCTTACATAGATGCGAATTGGGCTAGTTGTGTAGATGATAGGAAAATTAAAAGTGGTGTTGCATTCTTTCTTGGATGTAGATTGGTATCATGGTTAAACAAGAATTATGATTTAGTATCTTTATCTACTACAAAGGATGAGTACATTGCAACAACATCTAGCTACACACAAGTTTTTTGGATGGTGCAAATATTGAAGGCTATTAGAGTGGTGTATGATGAAACAATTTCTATCTTCTCTGATAATACAAGCGAAACCAATATTTTAAAGTACTTGGTAATGCATTCAAGGAAAAGGAATATCTCAATTCAATATCACTTTCTAAGAGAAAAAGTTGTGGAGAATGAAGTGAAGCTTGAATATGTGTCTACAAAAGATCTGATTGATGATATATTCAATAAGTATCTTCCTAAGGATAATTTTGAGTATCTCCAAGAGAATTTATGGGTTATTTCTCCTCTTTCCTTGAACTAGATGAATAATGAGATTACTAATGGGTTGTAATCCAATATTTTTACAATGAAAGGAAAAATAAATGAGAAATGGAAAGTACTAAGTAATGAGCATTGTTTTAAGGAAAGAGATTACCAAGAAATAGAGAAGCCAAACAAAGCGCCACCAAATGCAAAGGAGACACAAGAATTTGATAAGGGAAAAAAGAAGAAGCAAAAACCCTAATATTATGAATGGAGGAAAAATGCCTAATAATGATATAAAGAGAGAGAGAGAACTTCAACCTTAAGCTTGTTTACTTGAATATGAATAATAGGAGGAGATGCACCTCAATCATAGAGGGGATAAGAGGAGTTAGAGTGTAACTCCCAACTCAATGAATGCCACCATTCATCTATGTGTGTGTAATGTGTCAACAACCTCTTAAGAGGTGGCTACAAATACTCCTTGATAAAGGAATTAAAAATAAAATGAGTCATCCTCACACATGTGTGAAAAGAAAAAAATACAAAAGACTTATAGGGATTCCTTTGGAAAACTCCTACAAGTTAATAAATAATTACAATTGAAGAATAACCTTTACCAAGTAAAGATTAATCTTCTAACATCCCCTCTTAAGCTTTACTTGGGGAGGTTACATCAAACCCTTCAATGGGTTGCAATCCAATATTTTTACAATGAAATAGAAATTTATCTTTACAAAGAGCTTTGGTGAGAATATATGCTACTTTATCTTCACCTTTACAATACAAAAGAGAAATTTGCTTGTCTTCAATGTACTCTCTAATGAAGTGATGTTGAAGAGCGATGTGCTTGGTTTTTGCCTGAAAAATTGGATTGTTTTCTAAAGCAATAGCACTTTGATTATCACAATGCAAAGGAATAGGATATTTTTGAAGTATACCCAATTCTTCAAGTAATCTTCTTAAGAATAGTGCTTCTTTGGATGCATTTGTACAACCTTTATATGTAGCTTCTGTAGAACAAAGAGAAGTGGATTGATGTTTCTTAATATTCCATGAGATTGCACCTAATCCAACAAAGATTCAATAGCCACAAGTGGATCTCCCATCATTGGGATCACCTCATAATCTGGATCAGTATAACCCTTTAAAGAAAAATCACAATTTGCATCATTAAAAAGACCAAGATTAAGAGTACCTTTAACATATCTTAAAATTACTTTTGCAACTTTCAAATGAGTTTGTTGTGGTTTAGATATAAATTTAGAAACTAAACTAACACTATAAGAAATATTAGGTCTAGTAAGTGTTAAATAATTCAAACTACCAACTAATTTCCTATACAAAGTAGGATCAACAAAAGAAGTTTCCACATCAACCATTAATTTAGTTCCTAATTCACAAGGAGTAGAAACACACTTTGTATCATTCATTTTAAATCTATCTAAGAGATCTTGAGCATATTTTTTTGATAAAGAAATATACCTTTAGGTGTTTTCCAAATTTGCATACCAAAAATATAATGTAATAGGCCTAAATCAGTCATTTGAAATTGTTGATTGAGTTGAGACTTAACATCACTAATCAAATTGTTAGAACTAGAAATGATAATTAAATCATCAACATATAAAAGAATAATCACAATATCATTTCTAGTATGCTTAATATATAAATTTGGATCATTTTTACTTCTAATGAAAGTTCCTTGAGATATAAAGAAAGCATTGATCTTAGAATACAATTCTCTAGGGGATTGTTTTAAACCATAAATTTATTTCTTCAATTTGCAAACAAGATCTTCATTACCATTCGTAAAGAAACCCAAAGGTTGAGACATATAAATTCTTCATGTAAATCACCATTTAAAAATGCACTTTTAACATCTATTTGATGAATAGGCCAATGCATATGAGAAGCTAAAGCAAGAACTAATTTAATAGTTGGTATCTTAGCTACTAGAGCAAATGTTTCATAATAATCTAATCCTTCAACTTGAGAGAAGCCCCTAACAAATAATATAGCTTTAAACTTGCTAGTTAACTTCATTATTTGCTTTAACCTTAGTTTTATACAACCATTTGCATAAAACAAGATTCTTACCTTGAGGTAAGGGAACTAAATTCCAAGTATTATAATCAATTAAAGTATCATATTCTTCTTTCATAGTATTTTTCCAATGAGGTTGATCTTTAGCTTTTTCATAAGTTTGAGGATCATTTGTATTCATAATATTAGACATCAAAGCATAATTACAATAATTTTCCTTTCTAGTCTTAGATTTATTCATTCTAGCTAAAATATCCTCACTTTCTTGCATGAAATATCTAAACCATTTAGGCTTTCTTTTAGAAGTAGCAGTATCATCACTAGAAGAAGAATCATGAGGAGAAATTTCAACATTTTCATCATCACTATCACTATGAGTTAGAGATGAATTAGGAGGGTTAAGAGAAGATTTAACTTGAAGATTATCCTCTACAACAATAACTTTATTTTTAGAAGATTAAATATCATTCACTTTAGAACAATCATGAACACCATTTTTAGCAATGCATGCATTTCTAGCAACTTTAACTTTGTTAGTAAGAGGATTATAAGCTCTATAAACTTTAGAATGTTCATCATAACCAACAAAAATATGATAAGAATATTTAGGATCTAATTTTTGCCTCTTTTGTTTAGGTTTCTGAACATAAGAAATTGAACTAAAAATTATTAAATGCTTAAGACTGGGCTTCCTACCAAACCAAGCTTCTTCATGAGTTATATCCTTTAAAGCTTTAGTAGGAGTCCTATTAATCATGTAAGTAGCACAAAACATAACTTCTACGCAAAATTTATAAGACACATTTTTAGCATGTAACATACGTCTAGAGCCATTTCAACAATATTTGTATGCTTCATTTCTTCTACACCATTTTGTTGAGGCGTATAGGGAATATTAACTCATGATTAATAACAAATGATTTCAAATAATTGTTACAAGCATTATTCACATATTCTTTTCCATTATCAATTCTAAGAATTTTAAGTTAAAAACCATATTACCTTTCAACAAATTTATGAAATTTAGAAAATATATCAAGAATGTGATCCTTACTATGAAGAAAACAGATCCAAGTTCTTCTAGAAAAATCATCAACAAAAGTAAGTGCATACCTTGATCCTTGGATGGAGTTATTATCCATGGGTCCCAAAAGGTCAATATGAACTAGGTACAACTTATGAGTTTCCCTCCATGATTAACCATGTGGAAAGGACTCCCTATGCATCTTACCACTCATGCATCCTGTGCATAAAATTTTAGATGGGACAATACTAGGATATTGAACTATCATAAATAGTTTTGAGTTTGTCCCATGCTTCATAGGCTGTTATACATGTCCCAATGTGAACACATAGTTTGGGTGACTTGGAAATACCTATGAGGCCAAGGGCTTCCTCATTTTTGAGCTTCCATTTTTCTTATTCATCTTGGGATGCAGATTGATCAAATTTCGATTTGGGATCTGTAGCAACATCCAAAATATGTTTAAAGCAAAAATAAAAAAGATATGAGTTTTCCAAAAATGATAGTTAGAACTAATTAATTTAATTTTATGAATTAAAGTTGACATGATTGCAATAAAATAATCACAACTTTATTAGAAAAATAATAACTATTGTAAATATTTGCTTATAAAAATATATCCCTCTTGATTGAATTAAATCTTAAAAAATAACCTCTTTTAAAAATAATTTGCCTAAATTTAGAACAAAAATAAGCCCCTCTAAATAAATTTTAAAAAACAACCTCCTTTTGATATTGAATTAAATTGCTTTAAAAAATTGATTAAAAAAATTTGAATAATTCAAGTCAAAAAAGAAGTAAATGATAATTAATAAATATTTTAATAAATTTTAAATTTAATATTAAAAGAGAACTAAGTTAAAACTTATAAAATTAATTAAAAAACTTTATGAAAACTTTATTAAAGGTATCGAAACTTTAAAAAGAATAAAAGACTTTATTTAAAAACTTTAAAAACTTATACTAAGAAATGAAAAATTGAACCCTATTTTCTTTTCTTAAAGGAATCGATAGATTAAAGGATTAAAGGATTTAAGACAAAACATTCATACAAAAAAAATTACCAAATGAAAATAGTTTGTATTAGAAACTTTGTAAAGAAACGAAAAGCAGGAAAGGAATGACGGGCTAGAGGATAGAAAGTTAACGCAGCTATTGAATACTTAAAAAGTAGGTAAATAATTTTAGGGGTTTAAAGTAAACAATAGGTAATTTTTTCCTGAAATTTAGTAGCTATTAAAAAGAATATGGGTCGGAACCCTTAAGGAATTTTTTTTTGACTTTTTGATTTATTTTTTAATACAAATATTTTGAAAAATGATATAAAATTTGAGAAAAAAAAGTCTAGATTTTTCTAAATAAAAAATTGTACATGTAAATTGGAATATAACAAGTTAAATAATGATTTTTGTTTTAGATTTAAATTAATATTTAATCAAAAGCTTAGAAAATTTTATACAAAATATCCAGCATAAAGTTAGAAACCTATGAATTGAAAATTGGAAAACAAGATAAACCCTTATTGGGTTTTCTTAAAAAAAATACACTAAATGTTTATATATATATGAAATATGTAACAACTGTAAAACCCTACACAATAAAACTAGGTAGAAAAACACTTAAAAATCTTTATATAAAAAAGTATGCACAAGGGTTAGAAGACTATTATTAAACAAGTAAGATTAGACTTTTGGCTCTTCTCCTTTTCTCTTGGAGTCCCTCCAATGGTGTGTTTTATAAACTATGTAGCTCACAAAAGATTAGTAATACCAAGCTTTGATACCATGAAAGGAAAAATAAATGAGCAATGGAAAGTACTAACTAATGAGCATTGTTTGAAGGAAAGAGATTACCAAGAAATGGAGAAGTCAAACCAAGCACCATCAAATGCAAAGGAGACACAAGAATTTGATAAGGGGAAAAAACAAGAAAAAAACCCCAATATTATGAATGGAGGCAAAATGCCTAAGAATGATACAAAGAGAGACAAAAAACTTCAGCCTTAAGCTTGCTTGCTTGAATATGAAGAATAAGAGGAGAGGCACCCCAATAAATAGAGGTAAGAAGAGGAGTTAGAATATAAATTTTAACTCAATAAATTCCACCATTCATCTATGTGTGTGCAATGTGTCAAGAACCTCTTAAGGAGGTGACTACAAATATTCCTTAATAAAGGAATTAAAAATAAAGTGAGTCGTCCTCACACATGTGTGAGACTTGACAAAAAGACAAAAGACTTGTAGGGATTCCTTTGGAATATTCCTACAAGTTAATACATAATTATAATTAAAGAATAACCTTTACCAAGTAAAGATTAATCTTCTAACAAGTCCAATGGTGGCTACCTCTTAGGGGAAGAAGGTAATGTCATTGCTAGTTTTTATAGTTAGAGGTGTTTGTGTGTTGTCTTTGTGCAGTGGTAGTCGATTTGGTATAGTTTGGTGTGTGCTCCTAAGGGGTAGTATACAAAATAGTAAAATAAATAAAGTTTCAAAGCAATGGTGAGAGGTTTTGGTCAATGTGGAAAGGGGAAGAGAAAAATAAATGCACAAATATTTTGTCCTTTGCCATTGATGTCAAAGGGGAGAGAGATTAATGTGAAAAATATAAGTTATTTAGGGGGAGAGAGAGTCATGTGATGAAGTTGGTAAGGGAGAAAGTAATAAGCTAGTTGAGTAAGAGGGAGAATTAATGTGAAGAGTTGTAGTACATTAAAATTTAGAGATGTTGTGATTGATGGTTTCTTACATCATGTGTTTTCATCAATGAAAAAGGGGGAGATTATTGCAAGTATGAGTAGTTGGTGGTGTCATTGATGTAAAAAATCCTATGTTGTCATTTGTGTCTATTCCTGGGCAATTTTTTTGCAAGAGTATGAGTAGTTGATGTTGTTTATGCTTTGATTAGTTACATTATTTTGTCATTAGTAAAGCTACTGGTGTCAACCTCTAGTGTTTCTTTGATAATATTTTTCCTATGGATGTATTGATGAGAAAGTGTTGAAAATGATGAGCATGCATCTCTGGTTCTTGGTTTCTAAGTGTTTTTGAGAAAATTTGAATAAATAGAGGAAATAGTGGGTTGAAGTGGTGTTTTGTGTTGTAAGGTTGTGTTTTGGTTTTGGTCCATATTTCATCTAGGTTGAAGATCTTCTTGTGCATTTTGGATATGTTGATCAGAGGTGTTGTATCCAAAACTTGGTGTGTTCGATTGGTATGTAGAAGAAATTGTGTTCACCAAAGTGTGAACTATGTATTGCAGAGGTGTCTAGGAGATTCTTTTTTTCTTCACGTTTCTTTGTAGTTATGTTTTAGGTCTTGCGGATGTAAAGGTATTATGATAGTGTTGGTATCTTTCTTTAGGTGAACTTTTTTTCTGGTTTGGAGCTAAGGAAGTATGTTTCTTGAGTTACAATGTATGGAAGAGTTTTCTTAATGTACTGGGTGTGTAGATTCTTCAAGTGAACTTTTTTGCAGAGTTTGTTGGATTTTAGGGTGATTGTGGAATATTCAATATTATGTTCAGATGACATTTGTTTGCCATGAGTTTTTATTTGATCAAAGGAAGAATGTACTTAAAATCTTAATGGTGTTTACATTGGTATCATCTGACCTTGGTGTTTACACTACTCACGAAGGTGCTTCATTTTTTATGGAAGTGTGGTATGGTATGTAAAGATGGATTTAGGTTGTAGCTAAGGTGTGTTGTGGTCTACGTTCATTCCTTTCCACTGTGAGAATGTTTTGGTATCAAACTAATTTGAATTTGCACATTTGGTGTGCATAGCCGACCTTGGAGAAATTTTTAAGGTTGAAGATAGTATAAATAAGGGTTGAGTTGTTGAGGGATCATGTGATAGAAGAGGTAGACAAGTGTGATGTGAATTGTAGAGTTAGAGTGTGAATTTCAAAAGTGCAGTGTGAGATTTCATGTGTTAGATTACTAGATGCAGTGAGTAGAAGGTGTCTATATTTGTTCAATCAGGCTGTGAAGATGTTGGTGACATTGTGGTGGATTCACTATTGCATAAAGATTTTTTTCTTTGTGTAACATTATTCTCTATCTTCTTTTCTATTCTAGCAGTGAGCCCTTCATTTTTTGGGTAGTGAGCCTTTGTAATTGGTGTTCATATTACTTATATTGTGAAGTAATCCTCACCATGGTTTTTTTTTATCTTGGTTTTTCCACATAAGTTTGGTGTTCTCTTGTTTGTGGTGTTGTTGTGCTTCATTTAATGTTATTTACCTTTCATGATAAATCATCATAATAGTTTAAAGTGTTTATTGAATGATTGTGGATCTGAATGTGTATGAGGGTTTTGAAGGTTTAAATTACAATTGGTTCATCCCCCCATCTCAATTGTCTCGTGCATTCAAAATTTTTAGCTAGAGAATGTTTATTTGAGATGCAAGATTGTCACTTTCTTAGTTCCATGGATGAGCAAGTTTCCATTTAGTTTGCAATCTTGCATCTTAGAGGAGCTACTCATGATTGGTGGTACCAAAGTATGAACACCCAGGCCCACATTCATGTAGATTTTTTTGATGAAATTTTTCAAAGGATGATTGATAGATTTGAACTAGAGACAATGATAGAAATTCTTGAGACACAAATTCAAGATATGGAAGGGACTATAATGATACAACATAAGGAAAATTCATATTTTCAAGGACAAATGGGGGATAAGGTGGTGCATGAAGATTCAAAGACTAATATCTACCTTAATGTCTCTTGTGGAGTAGATATTGATGATGAGTTATTTGAAGTGCTTTCAAAAGATTGACATTAAAGAGGCAAGGGTGATATCTCCAAATTATTTTTTAATGATCACTCATATCATTTCTTTGAAGATATTTCAAGTAATATAAAAAATTACATACTGGTGCAATTTCACACTTGCAGTTTGAACCCACTTTGATTTCAAAATTAATGATAAATTCTTATATTTAAAAAATAAAGGATTTCATTGTACACTTAGCAAACATGAGTTATTAGCAACGTACATTCCAAATTCTAATAGAATAATCTTGGATGATATTACTATGCAAAAACATCTATGCATTGCACTAACATCCAGTGAATTTTTAAAATTCAAAAGAAAAATTTCTAGATGGTTCATTTATGACACATGTTGTAATGCCTTAACTAGAAAGTAAAGACTCTTCCCTCCCATTAGAGGAAAAAAAAAACCTATCTTCTTCTCCTTTACAATAATATTTTATAAAAACAATCATGCAAGAAACTATCCCTTCTTCACTTCCAAAAACTCTATCAAAATATTTACAACTGGATTCATGCAATTTTGAATTAAGAATTCTTAGTTATCGAGATCCCTCTTTTTCAATATGTGAAGATTCAAAGTTAGTGTTCTATTACCAAGTGAAACATAACTATTATAAGGGAGACATAACCATTGGTAGTACTCTTCATTGTGTGTTGTTATTGTTCTAAATTTGTAAAATAATATATTTGCATTGAATTATATCTATTTATTATTGTTATCAAATCTATTAATATTAAATGGTGGTTTTCCCCATAGACTAGGGTTAGCACCATTACCAAGAATTTTAATTTTATAATATTAGTTTAATCCATAATGCAACTAGGATTGAAAATCTCATTTTTATCATCTTTTCCTTTGGCTATTCATGGAGGTCGAGAGACCCAAATAGGGGTTTGAATAAGGTAAACCCCTAAAAAAACTTCACCATTTTTCTCATTTATGTGTATAGGCTAGGACATATTTGATAGTCAAGAAAAATATTATGGGAAGTTTTGGGATGATTGGTTAACAATGATAGTGCTACAGAAGGACATTTGTGTGATGCCCTAACATCTAAATTAGTGAGCTCCAATGCTTAGTGCTAGGTTGCCTTATTTTTTCATTTTTATTTTTGATTTTAACTAGAATTTTATTTGAATTATTTTATTTTATAATTTAGTATTTACATTTTATCCTTGTGTTAGTAGATAGAAAACTATTCTTAGTTTTATCATAGAACATTTCCAACATTTTTACTTGAAATATCCTTTATTTTTACACATAGATAGTAGTATATTTTTCATATTTTAAGGTAATATAAGGATTTTTTGGTTTTTAAATTAGTTACCTTTAGCTAGATATAAAATTCCTTACATTATTTTTAGTGAAGCTAAATTTGTAAGATGCATATTATTCACATTCAGTCTCTTTACACTCTTTATTTCAATGTTGTTACTTCTAAACTCTAGAAAAAAAAAGTCACATGAAAATGTTATCTATCTATTTCTCCAAGCCTTTCATGTATTTGATAATGTATTCTCTAAAGAAGATTTTGATATGTATTTCTAGTGTAGAAAGTTGCATACCTTAACAACTTCACATTATGTTTTTTCCCACTAAGTTATTGAGCTTAATTGATCCCAAAATTACTTAAAAATTATGTATTCTAGAGCTCATTTGTACCTCTTTTCAATAAATACATCCAACTTATATGTTTCCCCTGACATTGAGTGTCCTAGAAATTTGGGCTAGGACCTATTCACCGATGGGAAAATGGGTCACCCTTTTTAACCAAGACCCATTTTAAAATATATATTTAACATTTAGAATTCAAATATCAAGAAATGAGTGTGTTGATCCTAAGTAAATCTCAAATCATGCCTCTCCATAGAAAATTAATGGAGGCATCTATCAAAGTAAAATATCAAGTGAAACAACTAAAAATGGGATATGGGATGCTTTCATATGGTTTAGAACATAGAGCAAGACCCACTTTCTGGATAATTATTTCATTGAATTACAACCCTAGAGATCTCAATGCAAAGGAGAAAGAGATCTTGTAATAGGGTTGTCCTAAGGTATGATAAACAATTGAAGAGGGGTTCACCACCAAGCTAGGGCTTGGAAAAATGTATGAAATACAAGATCTGATGATTGAACTTAGTGATGCATAAAACCTCCCTAAATGAACTATAAATGAAAAAAAATCAAAACAAACTGGAAAAGTATAGAGGAGCACCTAGAAACATGATAAAGCTTAAATGGAGGCCTGAAATGTTAAATAACCTAAATTTAGGCCTACTGGGACTCATACATCAGTTTGGGTGTATCAGTCCTAGATTTGGGTTTCTGTGCAAGAATTGAATTCTAGGAAAAGGGTATCTATACCTACCAAAATCTAAAAAATGACCTAAAATGGGACTCATACACTAGCACTAGTGTATGAGTCCAGTTAGGGTTTTCTAGAACTTCAAAGTTTGATACTGGTCTTCAATGTCTACTTAGTCCTTCCCAAATGATTTTCAGATATGAAACCTTGATTTTAGGGCTCTAAGTGACCTTTTAGTGAAGATTACAACCTTGCAAATGATGGGAAAATTACAACTTTCTCCAAGATTCTTACCTAATCTTTAAAGGTCCTTCATGCTTTGAGACACCTAGATCTGCAATCACACATGTAAAGAGGAGGAAAAATTGTTGATTGTTAGCGAATTTAGGGGTTTTTCTTAGTCAAACCCCTTTTAGCTAATTAAACCAAATGATGGGATAATGAAATGAGGGTATGACACATGAAACATGAACAATGATACCTTGAATGATGCTTTGTGAATCTGCAATCTAAGATGAAATGGCCATGAAGGATGTAGATCTAGATCTTGAGATAAGTGTAGAACAATGCTTGACCTTGGATCTTGAATGCAACATCACCACAATAGCTTAATAAAATTCTTGATGCTTGATAATATTGGCATGATAATGGATCTTGAATTGCTGCACAATTGATGAAGAAATTTTCTTTTGAAAGCTTTAGAAATGATCTTGTAAACTCTCTTTTAATACTCTTTTGAAGTCTTGGAATGTCTAACTATTACTTGCTTGACTTGATATCACGTAGGCTTAATGAAATAATGATTTGAAAGCTCATTTATATATGCAATCCATCTAATACCCTATGTATTAGATCCCGCGGGCTGACATTCATGAAATTTGAACTTAAAACCCAAATTTTCTCACTCAAAACCTTAAAAATAGGACAAATGGGACTCATACTCTACCTATGGCATAGAGATCCCACCTGAATGGGACTTATACACCCAAGGTGGTGTATGGGTCCCATAGAGCCTATTTGAAGAGAGATAATGTTTGGGAGTCAAGAAATTCAGTTTATATGAGGTCTATGTCAGGATTCTAGTTAAAATATACCTTGGGATACACAATATAGGGTTTTAGGGGCCTATTAATGATTATATAAAGGTCATAAATGTAAGAGATCCCAAAATTCAATGTAAAAGTGTAAATAAATACACTTTACAACATTAAATTAAGGAAAAATTGGGTCTATTTGGTTTATAAGCCTCCTAAATTTAATGTGAAGGTGTAAATAAATACACTTTACAACACTAAATTAAGGAAAAGTTAAGTTTATTTAGCTTTAAAAAGGGCCCAAGACCTAATGTGAATGTGAAAAATACAATGTTACAACACTAGATCAAGGCAATATTAAGTTCATTTTAACATTAAACATTCCCAAATTAAGCAAGGAAAAGGGATACATTATCATCTATAGATAATGTGAAACAATTTGTTGGGTTTGCAATTTGTGTTGATATTGCAAAACCTTTTGATCAATCTAAGGAGAAACCATATGATGCAAATGACAATGGATGTGAGGTCAGTCAATATGAGATTGAATATGGGTCTTTCTTTGATGATCTCTCTCGTCTTCAAGGTATGCAAGCAGACATGTTTGCTTGGAATGAGGAATGCATTGATGTGAAAGAAAATGATGATTTTAGCTCTATTGTTAATAGGCAAGTTTTAGATAATAGTGAGTCTCTAGCACATAGGTCAATATTCCTATCAACTAAAAGTGCACATGAAAGTTTCTTTGTTGGTCTTGTTACTCTTGAAAATGATAGCATTGAACATGTTGTGAAGATATTGGTTTGGGGTCAAATCTTGAATGGTCTGAATCTTTTTTTGAAGCATTCCATATGGACTTACATAGTGGTTTAAATAATGAAACTGACATCATGTGTGAACCTGAGATAGAGAACATTGCTTATCCATCAAATGTTGACATTTTTGCTGAATGCTTTGGGTGTTGATGAATCTGATTTGAAGAATGTTGAAACATATGACTATGTTTTTGGGTTGTGGTGTTTGAATGAAGACAAACTCATCTGGGATGCAATTTACCTAGAGGAGTTACAAATGTTTGAGTAATATTTTCTCAACATTCAAAATGATTGCATATTATTTCTTAGCCATGATATCTCCTCTGAGCATGATCATTATGAGGGGGTTAGAGAATGTGGTCTTGATCACAATCCTCTCATGTTGCCACTTAGTACAAAATAAAACAATGAAGAAAGTGGTAGTGATATGACCTACTTAATTTGGTTGCCATGCAACGACAAAGTTGAATAGAGAGCAATTTTTCACTTGCACAAAGGTAGCTTGATACTTGTGTTTGCAAAGGTGTAGCTGTTTGTGTTATTATGGTTTGACATAGGCTACAAGCACGAGTTGAGGGAGATCAGTTCTTTCATCAAATTGTGTTTGACCAAGGTAAATACTAACTCCCCTTTTTCATTTGGTGTCCTCAGGTCACTAGATGAAGTTGAAAAAGAGGAATGAATAAAGGAGCAGTTTGAGGACACCTAATAGACTCAAAATTCGGTCTATTCCCCAGAGGTTTGGAATCTTGCTATGCCCAAAGGGGGCATACATCCCCAGTTAGAGCCACTGTTGGCACTCTCAAATTTTCCAAATTTGAAGTGCTCATTTCAAAATTTTCCCTATGCACTTTCAAAAGTGCACTTGAGAAATCTACCTGAATGACCTCCTTTGGAGGGTCATATTTTGAAGCTCATTCATTTTCATGCAAAACCCCTTTGCACACACACTCATGTGTCCTATGTGAGTGGGCATGTCAATTTTCAGTTTCCCAAGATGTGTTTTTTCAAGGTTTCAAAAAGTGAAGTTGGAGGGTTTTGTCACTATTTTGCTATTTGCAAACTTTCAGTTTTGCAAAGTAGCCTCCTGTTTGAGCTTGCATTTTGTAACTAGTTGATCGTCAAGAGAAAATGAATGTTGTTCTGCATTCTCCATACCAAAATGAGCTCACATGTCATTTTCAGAGCCTCATGAGTTGATTTGCTATTTTTAGCAGATAAAAACTAAATGGAATTTCTTTTGTTTTGTATCTGCATTGTTGATAGTGTCTCTGAGAGGTCAACTTTGAGCGCCAATATCTTTTGATGGGTGATGATTGAAGCCAAGCCATCTTGCACGTGTTCACTGCACCAAAGTGAGCTAGTGTGTCCAATGGCATCTTGCTTGGAGTTGATTTGGTTTTTTGGAATGGGGTGATCTCTTAAGTTTTAGTTGGTTCAGAATAGTTGTTGCAGAAAGTTTGGGTAAGCAACTTTGACAGCGAATGACTTTCACCTCCTAACTCCTTTTGTCAATTCGTCTTTTGTATTGCATTGTATAGACCAATGTCTATGTGCCTACAATTCTTTATTGCTCCATGAGGTTCTTTACCTAGTTTTCAAAGGAGATTCCAGTGCCTACTTGGCCAGTTTTGCCCAATTTGCAGAAGTGCTAGTTTTTAGATTTTGGTGAAAAGCTAGTGCATGTTTTCACTCCTAAAACATTCCAAAGCTACCTAAAGTCAATTGGAGCATGAAATTTGTTTGAATTTTTTTTTTTTTTTAGTCGGATCCACATGGGTACCCGACATGCTCTTGATGAAGGATGTTTTGGGTATCAAAGGTATGAACTATAGGGCATGGTTTTATCAGTGGGTTGTCACTTCTGATCATCAAAAGCTTCATCCATCTATTTGTTGGAAATGGTGATACATTTCAATTGATATAGTATCAAGTTACATCACTACTTGAACAACTACAGGGTTCTACAAAAGCAAAATTTGGTGGGTGCACATATAGTTTTGTGGCTACAACCCGAGTTTGAATTGAATGTAATTGAAGTTAGAATTGGAGATTATAGTGGAGAGAGATAATAACTCATCAAATGTTTTGTGGATCTCTTGCCATTTTTGTGAATGTTTATTGAGTCACAAACTCCTCTAAAGTCAAAACCACCTATTCATTTTGCACTAGGATGTGTAGTGAAGGAGATAGGCAATAGGGAATCATATTATTGGGAAAAGCATGATGATGCAACCACTGAGTCAGTAAATGAAGGGAATTCATGAACTTTGTTGATCAAGATTACTAGAACCAAAATAACATTATTCTTGAACACGGTAAAGGAAACACAAATCAATACTGGACTGATGGAAAGCAGAGGAATGTATTAACAACTATCACACCCATTGAAAGGATCAGCCTCAACAAGTATTGGAAGAGGCTATCACGTTCTTGGAAAATACTTTGGTTCATTTGTTGAAAGCACTTTAGAAACTTTTAGACAATGTTTGACCTCCAGCGCCAAGAATAAAGAATGATGAAGGTACATAGCAGATGAAGGGGCGTTTGCTGCTCAGCCATCACGCCATGGTGACAAAAGAGCATTTTAAAAGTTAGTTTTCATCTTAAATAATCACGTGAAGGTTATGATTACATAACAAGTGCACATTGGATTTGTGGAAAAGCTTTAGAAACTTTCAAGCAAATGCATTAAGTAGATTTTCTGCGCCAAACGCTAGGCAGCCGATACACATAAAGGATTTGTTGAAAAGGGCTCGAGCTAGAATGGAGAGGGCGCCAGTCAAGGTAAGGACTTCCATCAAAGGCAATACCACTGTAAATGCAATGTAAAAGCCACGGAGCCAGCTGGATCAATGCCACGAAGTGTTGTCTCATGGAATGCCATGATTGCCACAAAGGCATGTTGTTGGCTATTCACCAAATGCAGCTATTGAATGGCGCGATTGTAAGTGATGAAATGCTGGAACAAAAGCTAGGATGGTACAAGCTACATGGGGCAACAACTACCACCGCAAATGGGGATGCCAATGTATTTTTTGATAAACCTTCAAAAGCCTCCAGGGAAATGTGTGGATTAAAGGGGGTTTGTGCTACGAATTGAGCAGTTGTTACTCATTAAAAAGAGACAGGAAATGGGCATTCATCAAAACATTGAAGGAGACTACACGCACCATAGAGCTATTGAATTAAATATATATACAATGCATTTGTTGGATAGACTTAAAAAAAAAGAAGCTTCTAAAGCCCGCACTAGAGAAACGGACCGATGCAAGACAAGTATAAAGGATGGAATATTTAAAGAGAGGTGCCAGTCAATGTGAGAGGGGGCGGCCTGGAATAGGATGTGAATGTCCATCAATGCATAGAGGATGTAGAATGAGGGACCACGCAAAATGAATGTTGAAATGCCTTTGAAATTTTCAAGCAAGTGAGTTTGGCAAGAGGCCACCAGGGTGACCCACAATAGTGGTTTACAATTTTTGGCCAAACTAGACACTGATATTTTTTTTTTAAACACAATCTCCACATTCGGGCACCTATAGCGATTAAACCGTAAAGAATTTGAAGATGATGCAAACAAGAGTCTTGTCATATTTTGTCTGTAGATTCTAAAAATATTTTTTTCAATTTTTTTGGAATCAGATTGCACTTCTTTTTCCATCTCCCACGAAAATTGGTTTTTTTCAAAAACAACATTTTAAAAAAGTGACGCACACCGTATAACGCATAAT